>CAKNYM010051794.1:52443-87506 GCA_932195095.1 Andricus curvator | reverse complement strand
AAAGCTGCTGACAATCAAGCAGCATATTGTTGACAAAATACGGCTGTTATCTGACGCAAGGAGGAGAATACAGAAGAGGGAGAGATGGATCAGGGAGTATCAACAGTTTCTCGCTGACCCATCGCGCCTCTTCAGCGATCTACCTGTTTCTGTAAAAAATCCACCCAAGCCCAAGGAGGTCGAGACTTTTTGGAGAGATGTGTACAAGATCCCGAAAACACTAGAGTTGAAAGAAGATACTGACAATATCATCCGCTTCAAGGAGTTTTGCGACATTTGGCCCGCATATTCACCTCATATTTAAAGTCGGAGACGGCCATTCCGCAGTGGCTGGTGTTTGGACGCACTATACTCCTGCCAAAAAAAGGCAACTTGTCCAACCCAGAGAATTACAGGCCAATAACTTGTTTGAACACGCTGCATAAGATCTTTACAACTGTCCTCAACAACAGGATTGTTCGACGAATTGAGCCTGTATGGCGAGAGATGTACGAACAACGTGGCTCGAAAAAAGGTGTAGCAGGCTGTCGAGAGAACCTGCTAATTGACAAGTGTGTCTGTACAGACGCTGCAGCCCATCAGCGCGTCCTGTCAATGGCCTGGATTGACTACCGGAAAGCTTTCGATTCAACCTCTCATAGACTTATCAACTGTCTGTTGGAAAGCTTGAAGGTACATCCACACATAGTGAGATGCATAGAGAGATTGATGCCTCTTTGGAAAACTAGATTTACTATCGCATCTAGAAATTATCGTGTGACAACGAACAACGTCACCTTCCAGAGGGGCGTCTTTCAAGGTGATACCATGAGCCCTTTGCTTTTTTGCATCACACTTCTGCCTCTATCTCTCGCACTACGAAATTCTCCTGGATACCTCTGTGGCGACACTAATCAGCGCGAACATAAGGTCACTCGTGTATTTTATATGGATGACCTGAAGATCTATGCCTCTGGTAAAAGCAAACTTCAAACTGCTATAAATATTGTCAAGACCTACACAGAATAGATTGGGATGGACTTTGGCAAGGACAAGTGTGCCAAAATTCATCTGAAGAAAGGAAAGATTACTGGAGTTCCCAAGGACCCTGAGATAGTGGATATAAGTGTTATCAGACATCTTAATACTGGAGAGACCTATAAATACCTGGGCGTTCCTCAAAACCGCATTCAGGACGTAACATCAGTGAAGGAATCTCTCCGAAGCAGATACAAGCATCTTCTTCGACAGATTTGGTCTTCCAATCTATCGGCGTTGAACAAGGTATCTGAGACTAACATGCTTGCCGTCCTGGTTCTACTGTACTCGTTTGGGGTAGTTCAATGGACGAAGAACGAGCTTAAGGCCCTTGATGTCATTACACGTAAGATCATGCAAATGCATAAAAGCTTGCATATCAATTCGTCAGTTCCGCGATTATATATTTCACGCCGTCAAGGCGGACGTGGACTTCTGAATCTCCAGTGTCTTCACAACCGGATTGTTCTAAGTACAGCTTACATCGTTGCGAATGGCAGAGATCCTCTCCTAAAGATGGTCAGGAACCACGAGATGATTGGTGAAGGAGCGTTCCTTTACAAAGCCGCGGAGCAAGCGGCCAAGACCCTTGGCCTGAATTTTAACCTTCATCCGGGCGCGTCACCTTACATCATGACGTAGGTGGGCGCGTGGCTGTAATCTACCGCCGTCACCTTTTTCAGTCCTTTCGATCAAACGCATAAGCGAAAATGTTAAAATTTGGGTAAATAAAATCATAAACAGCAATCACACATGTTTGTAAAAAAATAGTCTGAAAATAGAGGCCAAACTCACATTGAAATTGAATTTATTGCAAAAATTACATTGGAAAAAAATTTCCTCAATTAGTCCTCATCTTCGGGGTCCATTCCGTCGCCATTGTGACAATTGTCACAAGTATGCACTGAATGCTTTTGAAAAATGCTATGCATGCATGAGTTACATCTTAGTCGCGTTATATTATTTCTTTTTGAACCGCAAACGTAGCAGGATCGGCGATTCTGCGAAACGACAGGTGCTTCTTTGGTAGAGACGTCTTCTCGGTAGGCGCCTAGGAAACAATGCAAGTCATTTGCTAGCCTCTTGAGTTTTGCCGAACATTGTAACTAGAGAATACTATCCCGTCCCGCCGTCCCCCGAACACACAGTCGACAGTTTCGCGCTATTATATGAGCAGGGCGGTAAATTACCGCCCACGCGCCCGGATGAGGATTAACATCAGAAGTGAGGAGAGTGCATTACTTCATCTCGATGCTTCACTTCTAAAAACCAAAGTGAAGAAAGCAGAGGTTGAAAATTTTCACCAAGAGATACTCTACAAGAAAATGCACAGAAACTTTCACAGAAATGTAGAAAAACCGTCCTTGTCGAAGGAGCAAACTTTTGCTTTCCTCAAATCATCAGGGCTTAATTCAGGTACAGAGGGTTTTATTTTCGCATGCCAGGACGGTGTCATTTCCACCTTAGCATACCGTGAGCGCATTTTATGTCAAGAAGTTCCCAGTGATAGGTGCAGAGCGTGTCATGCACACGCTGAGTACCTAGAACACATACTATCAGGGTGTCCGACCCACGCGGGAACGACGTATATCTACAGACATAATGCGGCCCTAAGAGTGCTTTATTACCATCCTTGTCGCTCTTACGGTGTTGGCCGCGACCCTGCCCTGTCGAACGCTCCAAGGGAGATAGAGTCGATTGTCCGAAACGAGAAGTGCCAAATTTTCTGGAACTACGATTTTCGGGCAGCAGTCTTCGTTGCGCACTCGAGGCCTGACATTGTTCTCCAAGATTTCGAGAAACGAACTATATTCGTGATCGAATTCTCGGCTCCGTCCGAATACAACATCACTGGAAAGGAGAAAGAAAAAGAGGAGAGGTATCAAGACCTTAAAAGAGAGCTACAACAACTGTACCCAAAATATTCGGTACAAGTAATTGTCCTTGTGATAGGTGCTGTCGAACGTGCGGAACTATCACTGGTTCGTAACCTTAAAGCCATACCCGTGTGCCAAAAATATGCCAAGACACTTGCGAGATGGATGCAGAAAGCTGTCATCCTTGGGTCGCTTCGTGTCCTCAAGACGCACGAGGGTTTCGCCGGCCTGTCGTTGTGATTTCGTCGTTGCCTATGACCACCCATCTCACAGTTGTGAGACGTGGCCTTAGTGGCTCTTAGTGGGACCCTGCGGTAGTTGTTTAACTTTTTTTTTTAATTATATATATAGCCGTGTTTCTCGTGCATTTCGCTCCGGAAAATAAGAGACGATTGCGCCTTGAAATAGGTAGTTCGCATAAAACCGTCTGAGAGTTCAAGCTACCCTGAGGTCCTAAAAAACCTCAAAAACAAGGTGAAGTCGGACACCCTTCGGGTTAAACTCTAGGGTGTAACGCAAACGAGGAACGAAGACGTTCTCATTGAGGTGGGCAATGAAGCAGACGGAAGGACGATGAAGGAGGAAGAGCTGAAGGATGCTCTGAAGAGGCACTTCGGGGAGAACCGGACTGGCGAAGTAAAAGCCAGCGTGAAGAAAAAAACCTTCGGGGGAAGGCTGAAGGCCTATGTGGACTTCAACGAGGTGAAAACAACCGCGCCTGTCTTACTCGCATTAACCGATGATCCAGTTTTCTTGCACCATGAATCCACTATCATCAGTGCTTGCTGCATTACTCCGAAGAGCGCATCCAGATGCTGGCCGCGCACGATAACTAGTATATTGTCCGCATAGCCTATGACGTGGTAGCCTTGACTCAAAAGTAGATGAAGCCATTCATCCACTACTAGGCATCACAGCAAGGGCGATAAAGCTCATCCCTGCGGACATCCCGAGTCAATGGTTCCACATAGAGGGGCATCACCCTTAATCGTGGTTAGATTCCTGTTGGCCAACATGTGGCACGTCCATTCCACGACTGCAATAGGCACACCATGTGCAATCATGGCCGCCCTGATCACCTCTCCAGAGGTGTTATTGGAAAGGAAAAACCCCGAGTGAAGGCGTGATAAACTGTATCATCTGGTATCTCCAGGATTCCAGGTCGCTTTCTAGAGTATTGAAAACTAACCCCTGCATGCGGGGCTCTGCAGGGGCGGACCGCATATTTCCCTAGCTACTTGTCAAATGAACTATGGAGATTGAATATTTAGATCGAAGTTTTTAAAAGATGTTTGGAGGCCAACTCGACATATCGAAGAAGCAAGTCGGAGACCCGATTCATGAAAGATGATTTTAAAGAATATGCCGAGAAAAAAATCTAGGCGTTCAAAAATATGACGTAAGTCATAAATAAAATGGGAGTCCTTCTGCAAGACGAAGAAAAATCTTTTCCTCCCAAGTAGGGATGGAGTAGTTCAGGCCAAATTCGTGCTATCCCGCATGCAATCCTTTAAGAGCTTGATGGGGATATACTTCAATAACCTTGAAAACTGCATGGGTCATGCCTGTAGAACGAGAAGAAAGATGCCGTTTACAACCCAAAAGCGTCAAAGCGCTCTTCGCGCTCGTGCACATCGCAAATTCTATTACTTTTTTCCCGAGAGACCGAGTTCAAAGCTTTTTCTCCCCGCTAAGGAGCAAATGTTCCACGAGAACCAGGACTATCAGTCGGGATAAATAGTCAAATAGTGTTATTCCGTTCGGTAGTACGGATTGTTGTGCATTAGCGAAGATTCTTTTAACGTCAGCTTGTGGCAAACATCAACGTTCTCTTCGTTATATAAACATACAAGTGACATTTTCATATATTTCCATACTCTCTTTTTTAATATTTTTTTACATTTTGAATTGAAATACTTGCACGTGTGTTTGTCTAAATTTGGCCGTCTTTGATTCTTAGAGTTATATTTTTTTTCAAATAAAAGTGCAAATATTAAATAATATTAAATAATCACATATCTAAAGAATACTCACAGGCTGCAACCACTTTAGTAAAATGTCTTTTACGTTCTGGTCTGGTAACGGAAGAGGACTCGGAGCCTTTTTAATGGCCGTGACTAAAGTCTCAGCTGCATTCAAAACAGAATTCTTCCATTCACTATTAACTTCACTGACATCAGCACATGCTCCTAGTAATAAAAATAATATCAATTTTATAAACGATATATCTTAATGTACGGTAGGGTGGGGCAGAAAGAGCATAGGGGGTAAGACGAGCCACTTAATTTTCTCGCAGGCTATCATTTATTTTGTAACTGTTTTTTTTTACTAATATCAGGAAGAACGTTACCAAACTTCTTTAAAAAAAATTTGGCTTAATGTTGAATTTTGGAAAAAAAAGAAAGTAAAAATTGTAAGACCTGTATTCTGCTATTTTGCATTTATTTAGAAAGTCCAAGTTATTTAGATAGGTTATTTATTAAACCTTAAGTTTTCAATAGATTTTTATATAATTGTAAAACAGAAATAGGTGAAATTTTGATTTTACTTGCAAGTTTCATATGGGGCGGAATGAGCCACGATTCTGGGACGGAATGAGCCACCTCTTCCTGTGCATTAACCTAACCTCTTAGCGTAGCAGTCAGTAGCTTAAGATGCAATGTTTCATTGTATCAGATTGTGCAGTGTGTTAATTATGGTGCAAACGTATAAAAAACTAATCTTGTCGAAAAAAATGTTCAGAAAATGTTCGACAGCTGCACTGTTATAGGTCTCTATTAGAAACTAATATGAGAAAACATTGTTGTGGTTGAAAAATACGGCAAACATATAAGAAAATGGCTAGTATTTGAAAGTTTTTTTTACTGTCGAATTGAACTTTTACTGAGACAATGTACACGGGTGACTCGAAAAATTGTTATACTTATTTCTGTAATGCAATTATTAAATTGTATTATATTTTCGTTTTATAATACTCTAATTTACTCTTACTTATAAATAATATACAATAAGTCATTTCATTAAGTGGCCCATCCCGCCCCAGTGCCTGGCTCATTCAGCCCCAGGCATGTGGCGATATGAGCCAAGCGCACTACTTTTTTATTTCCGTTTCTAATTACGCATATACTTTTTTATTTACTTTTATCTTAGCAAAATTAGAATTAAAAATGTTTGTAGAATATATATAACGACTTAATTTCAAGCAATGAATTATCTATTTTAAATACTGACGTGAAAAACACAACTATGCTCATCTCGCCCCACCTTACCCTATACAGGGTGTCCCACCACCTGTGGGACAACCGATAATGGCGGATAGACAACAAAAAAATAGACAAAAATTCAAATACAACAATGTTGTGCGGTTCTTTGTTTAAAAACTACAGAGCATCAAAGTTCCGTGTAGGTGTGACGCCGCGCGTAGTGTGAGTGCCACTGTCGCTGGGAGGCAGCCGGTTTGAACCACGGAGGTTAGCGGCGTCCCAGCGACAGCGACACTCGCATTACGCGCGGCGTAACACCTACACGGAACTTTGATGCTTTGTAGTTTCTAAACAAAGAACCGCACAACATTGTTGTATTAAAATTTTTGTCTTATTTTTTATTCTTATCTATCCGCCATTGCGGGTTGTCCCACAGGTGGGAGACACCCTGTATATGGCAGAACTAACCATTTACCGTACCTAGGTACTAATAGCTTTGATGCAAATAAATAAATTAAATGTATATAAAATTTAAATTAAAACTGCAATTCCTTAATAAAAAGAATACAATAGAATGCACTACGCTGCATTAATGAATACTCAAATTGGTGAAAAAACCCCCATTAAAATCGATTAACAGCTTTCGGAGTTGTTGGGGGAACAGACAGGCTAATTTAATATTTTAAATACAAGAAGATAGTATAGTTCAGATTTTATCACCTCTACTTGAAAGCTAAATGATTTTTTCAAGGGAAAATGATTACGGTCTTAAGACCTCACGTCCCACGAAATGAGATAGCGAGCTGAAAAATGGTGAAATTAAATAAAAGGCACTGAAGAACTTTTATATGGTGCTCAATTTCAACAATTATCAAAACAATGGAAAAATAAGTTTTTTTTTTTTTTGTAATTCTAAAAATTATTCCAAAAAAATGTCGATAAGGTAGGAATCGGGTAAGTATAGCCTTAAAATCAATTATTTTAAGAAAGCATGAAAGTCAAATTTTATGTAACACGCTTCTTACGTTTTGCATCGACATTCTAGAAATATTTGCCGTACCTGAAATAATACCGTCCATTTGCAATAAAGCTGCCTCTAACATCTTGCTGGCTTCGAATGAGTTCTGGGTCAATGTCGATTCACTTGCTTCTGGTTTGCGATCGTTTAATTCATTCTTGCCCATTACGAGTGTCTGAAACTAAATAAGGATAAGGCAATAATATTTGAAGCATATAGCAGCAATTGATGCCACATAGGCAACCACCTAAATCCTAGAGAACTACTCTCCCTCCAAATGTTTAACGTGACTTAATATATTCCTGTATAAGAAAACGCGTAACCTTCATCTTGATTCTATTCTTGTTTTAAATTTAGAATTTGCGCCACGTTATGCGTTATATGTTTGCGTTGCCGTAGCCATTGGCTATCGCGCTTGTGTTACCGACGGGCGAGCCCATCTACCTGAGTCCTAAGATATTATCCTTGCAGGTAAATAAATGCCGAAAATTCTCTAAGACAGAGACTTTGCAATAAAGGGTAAGTGTTTTATTGCCGAATTGTGAACGTATGGGGTTTGAAAGTGTATTGCAAAATCAAAAGGCATCTTAGAGTCAGATATAATATGGTATTCGGAGTGCGCGGTGGCCAACGATAGTAGTATGATCGAGGGTCTCGGAGAATATCTTTATAGGTGGAACGATAATTTATCGAAGAATATCTATATAACAGCAGAAGGGGTTACATAACTCGGGATCTGAGAAAAGCACACGGTGAAAAAATCAAAGTATAATAGCTATATTGAATATATATGTATGTATACCATTAAGCCATTTCCCTTTCAGGGTAGGCGTGACACTACCCGATTCGGGTAGTGTTTCTAGGTGGATAGTTTTCTTGTAGTTATAAATAACTACAAATTTGGGCTCACCACACCCATAATATGCCAACAGCACACATTATTCTCGAATGGTCACCCATCCAAGTACTAACCGCGCCCAACGCTGCTTAACTTCAGTGATCTGACGAGAACTGGTTTTTTCAGCGTGGCATGGCCATATATATATATATATATATATATATATATATATATACACAATAGTGCTATATTTCCTTAAACTCATACAATTTTAGCATGGCAAGTCTCTGCACTACCAAAGCATTAAGCGCGTGGTAATACAGCGCGAGCGTATACTTTAAAAGTAGTAGCGCCGTGCGAGGAAAGCTTTCACTTGATCGTGCTATGGTTGCAAGAAACCCTTTCGATTTCGGTATTGGTTTCTTACAACGGAGGTCTTAGGTCACGCCTACCAGCGCTTGCTATCTCGCAGGTATGGAAACTGTGGAGGTTGGCTACAGACCTTCGTTGCAAGAAACCCATGCTGAAATCGCACGGGTTCCTTGCAATCACAGCACCGAAGATCTTTCCAGTCGCCAATGAGTAAAACCACTGCAAGGATGGTAAATTCGCTGAATAAAGGACACTGTAATACTTTTGTCAATTAAAAGTGGTTTTGTGAATTGTCCATCCCGCCTCTCATTCGATTTTCGACAATGGAACCATCCTGGTTGGTAACAAAACGGTGCAGGCGCAGGGTATGTTTTGAGACAAATCTAGGGAACATTGTCCAAAATCCTATAACGTGAGGCGTGTGTGGATATAAATTCAAGGGTGACAAAGCATTTATTTGTGATTATGAAAAAGTGCAAGTTTGTCGGTCAGTGATGTGTGTTGCGCTATACAAAGTAAATAAGTGAAAAATGTGAAGATGCGCGTCGTGCAAATGCTTCCGCACCTCCAAACATTCGGACGTGATCGCTAACGCGGGAGAGAGACAAGCTATCTTTTACATCCTGCAAGGACGCAAAAACATTCCAGGAAAGCGCACTGGATTGAGCAATCAACTAATCAGATAATGATTACCCAATGAATTCCCGTGGAATGGGTGATGCAGTTCGTATTTAGATAAACTTCTCCAAGAGCTTCATTTTTTCGTGGAGAAACTTACCAAATTCTCAGGGCAGTTCTCTTTCAAGTTTCTTAGTGACAAGTATGCAGAAGGTCTTCGTTGATCAAGAAAAGCGGATACAGGTAAAAGTGAATTCTAATCGGTGGATTTCTTCCCGTTTAACATATAATACCGCGTACTTCGCCCTACGTGGATAGCAAGGCTAGGAGAACCGGAAAGTAGGGCTCAGTGTTGATATCATGGTTCCAAAGTTAAACGTAAAAATAGTGAAACGAAAACTGTTCAGGAGTTTTTTTTAAATAGTGAAACGGAAACGGTTAAGGAGTTTTTTTTAATACCGAAACGGAAACGGTTAACGAATTTTTTAAAATAGTGAAACGGAAATGGTTAAGGAGTTTTAAAAATAGTGAAACGCAAACGGGTAAGGAGTTACAATGATTAAAAGTTGGTTAAGGCGTTACAATGATTAAAAGTTCTAAATGGAGAAATAATTCGATTTATCCAACAGCCATACCACGCTGAAAAAACCAGTTCTCGTCAGATCACTAAAGTTAAGCAGCGTTGGGCGCGGTTAGTGCTTGGATGGGTGACCATTCGAGAAAACTGAGTGCTGTTGGCACATCGTGGGTGTGGTGAGCCCACACTTGTAGTTATTTACTACAAGAAACTAACCTAGAAACACTACTCGAATCGGGTAGTGTCACGCTTACCCTGAAAGGGAAATAGCTTAATGGTATATGTATATATCCACTTTACAGGGGATCTCTCCAATATCGCTTTTTTTGTTTATTTAAGGCTGTAGACAGCCCCGTGATAAATAAAGTTAACGTCATGTACTGAATAAAATGTTTAAATTTGAAAAGAAAAGTAAGCGGAAAAAGGATGCTAGATTGATAGAGAAAGCGGAAAATAAAATTATATTAATATTGACAGCAAAAATGGTCCACAATTGATTTAAAAACAACAATACCTTTCCCAGTAAAAACTATTAAAGTGATATCGAGCGACAGGAACCCTAGTCAAAAGAGAAGAACAAGGAAACCCATAAACAAGAAACGAATGACATGATGGTGATTATCTTTCCGCCTTCATATTATTCGGCGGTTTGAACCTCCGAACCTATTCATTATAACAATATTAAATATACAAACTATTTAGTATATTTAAAGAAGTGGGTCGTAACGTGAACAATTTAAAATTAGTTAAGAAATACTTGTAAACTTGTAACTTATCGAATATAAATAATTTATTTTTAAAAAATATGAAAAAATACTGTCTTAAGCATGAATTTTACATAAAACTGGTAGTGTGCATTTTTTCTAGCATTTTCCGGGCTCAATACAAGGGGGATGAGAAGAAAATTAAACTTTATTGGGTGGACATTTCTCCGCGGACATTCCTTAAGAGGCGACCAAACTTTAATTTACAGAAAAGTCATAACAAGTACCGTCAAACGGGGTAATTTCGGACATGTGGGGTAAATTCGGACATTCCTAAATCGATAGTATAAATTCTCTACTACTCCTTACGGTGGTGAATTAAATTTCCTTGCCCAAGGAGAATGTGAGTTCGGACCTGGCTGTGGCGAGGAGGCCTATGAACGCCGGCAGTTAGTGACGACCTGGAAGCCGCAGCGATGACGACCATTGATGGGTAGGAGTTCGTGGTTAGTGAGGTGGAGGCATCAGCGTGAATTCGACTAAGCAGCGAATATCAGGTGTCTCTCGATTCAGAAGACAGCTCCCTAAGCCAAGACGTTAACTACCATGTCGAAGACAATGTTACCAGGGTATGGTGACTCATACAAAACTGCCAGTTCCAGCCTTATCTCCACGAGCGGGGCTCTGTGGGGACGGAGCCTTTAGTTCCCTAGCTGCTCGTGGGACCAAAATGAATCCCAAAAACCAAAACCAAGCACATGGTCTTCAATGACCCCCTCCATGCATACTTCTTCTCCCGAGAAGATGGAAACCAACGAAGGGGTTTAATTACCTAGCACCTCGAATGGTACGGCTTAGAATAGGACTTTAATTAGTCTCCTAAAAGATGCTAAAGCTACTAAGGTTGTTGATCCTAGTGGCTCATACAGCCTCGCCCGAATTCCTGAAAGAGAAGCTCAACTCAGAACAAGCAATGGCTATTGAAGCTGTCTTCGAGATTAAGATCGCCGGGATAAAACCTGGTGACATTATCTCCAGATTTGAGGACTGCCATTTTAAAAACAACTTACTTACCGGCATCTGTTCAGAAAAGGTGTCTAGGACATGGCTCAACGTGATAGTAAGCCGTTGGAAACTATGGAAAGGTGCAGGAATCAAAGCTATTGATTCTAAGGACCTTCGCAACCCTGCCAAGTTTATGACATGGATACCTGGAACTTCCGAGGAACCATCATCCATCCTCAAAAGGCTGGCAATTCAGAACCCCACATTAAAAGTGGAGGAGTGGACCATCATGGATGCCAAGAAAGACGGCAAGGTAACTCAGTTGGTGTTGAGTGCGGACCCTTCAGTGGTCGAAAGCATCGAGAAAGTTAACTGTAAACCGCATCTGGGATTCAAAAGGATCGAGGTGAAAATACTTTAAAAATCGAAAGTGCCCGCGAGAACAGTGGAAGAGCAGCTGTCCTCGGAATAACCGATGGATGACGCTGATTCTTAAATGAACAGCGTAAAATCCTCGGAATTGAAGTTTATTCAAATTTATCTTAACCACTGCAAAATCCGCTTCAGCCATATTAAGCAGACATATTACAGTGGAACATACAGCTTTTGCTCTGATTCAAGAACCTTGGTGTTACAAGACAGAATTGAGAGGTATGAGCCAAAAATATGGTTCTATAATCTACAGTATAACTGATTAAAACCCTAGGACAGCCATTTACGTTGGAAGGGATATCGATTATACATATTTGCTTACCTAGGTTCTATAGTAAAGACCCAGTAGCGATTGCAATCGAGCACCAAAGAGGAAGAAGTTGTAAGCCCATGGTGATATGCTCGGCATACCTGTCATTCGATTCTCTAGACCCGCCGCCATCAGAGGAATGGAGAAGTTTGGTGGAGTAATGCAGGTCGACAGGATGGCCACTGATCATTGGATTTGATGCGAATGCGCATCATACAATATGGAACAGTAAGAACATTAACAACAGGGATGAGTACCTTTCAGATTACCTTTTAAATACCGAATTAACCATATTCAATCGTGGAAATACACCAACCTTTGTGACAGCTAGATGTTATGAGGTTATTTACCTGACCTTGTGCTCTGTATCCATAAGCAAAGCATTTAGGGACTGGCACGTATTGCCTGAGACATCGCTATCAGATCACAAGCATATATGCTTTTCACTGACAGTTGACAAGTCTGATAAGAATAGATATAAGAACCCAAGAGCGACTGACTGGGATAAATATAGAGATCTTGGAGAATAATTGGTAGTGAATAGGCTCATATTAGCCTCTTCGTATTAGAAAGCCAGACAAGGATGCTCCTTGGTGGAATTGTAGACTTCAGGCCTTGAAAAAGGAAGGAAGAAGATTATTTAACAGAGACAGGAAAAGTGGAAACTGGGATTTGTATAAGGTTAGTGTAATAAGATATACGAACGAAATACAATCGGCTGAAAGGAAGTCATGTACCTGATACTGCCAAACTCTAGAGAACCTTAAAGGAAAACCCTGCATGTCAACTGAGGGTATTGATTTTGCCAACAGGTGACATGACAGACGCGGCTAGTGAAATCCGCGAACACCTCACGCAGGTGCATTTCCCCCGCTCCGAACCTGAGTACTTGTCGGAGGGAGTGGCTGTTAGGCCATACCCCTCTGACGGCCCTGAACATAGGGCCAATGGGAATGACTGGAGAATGGCAAGCCGGATAGTAACACAATAAAAAATTGGATGAGTTGTGCAACGTTTCGACTCATTCAAGGTCGCTAGGCCTTTCATTCAGACCAAGTTTGATTCACAGAAAGGCAAATCCACTATCGACACACTTCATGCATTTACCTCCCGCATTCAAAAATCAGGACGAACAGGGGATGTAACGATAACAGCTATTCTGGAAATAGAGGGTGCCTAAAAGTTTCTTGATTCCTTCACCTGCTACCAAAATTGCCAATCTATCTAAGCATTTCTTCGGGGTCAAAGCTGATAAAAATTTTCCATCCCAGTGAATAGTCAAAGGAACGTCGGCTGAGAATGGTTTTTTAATATCTTCGGCCACTTTCTGACGTATAAACACACGTCGTCTCCTAATTGATGACCTAGACTCACCTTGGTTTGCGGCAGTTAAAATATGAACTGCGTTTCGATCACTGACTCTCGTGCGATCTCGTCTTCACTTAAAAGTATCTTGGATTTCGATTTCCTCATTAGTTTTGCAGGTGATATTTACGAAGTTTTAGAAAATCCAGACACATCAGAATCGCATTCAAAGATTATGCTTGCATCGCATTCTTCTTCAATGCAAACACGCTCCCTTTTATATTTTACGGTGTTTCTTAAATCTTCTTTCTTGGATTCCTTTTAATGACTGAGATTCCGCTTTCTTAGTTGACTGCTGGTCCTTCATCTTAATTGAATGTCTCTTGCCTTGTTTTTGGTACAGGTAAAATGACCTAACTTTTTCACACTGTATTAGTTCGAGTGCGTTTGAACAGACATCGAAAATTTTTCAAGGAATCTGTATTATCGTCAGAGGATAACAGAAAAATTTTAACGTCTTTTCAGACTACATAGAGATATGAATTAAAAATTATTTTTAATTAATTTTTTTCTGAAAAAATATCTTCTGTTTTCGCTCCGCTGGGAATCAACCCACAGAACTTCCGATTGCCGGTCAGGTGCTTTCCCACTAAGCTACTAGAGGGATCGAGAGAAGAAACTTTTTTCAGAACATACACGCATTTTTTTGCCAGGTGGTAAATCAAATTTTTCAAGTAATCTGTATTATCGTCAGAGAATAACAGAAAATTTTCAACGTCTTTTCAGACTAGATGGAGATATGAATTAAAAATCATTTTTAATTAATTTTTTTCTGAAAATATATCTTCTGCTTTCGCTCCGCAGGGAATCGAACCACAGAACTTCCGATTGCCGGTCGGGTGCTTTCTCATTAAGCTACTAGAGGGATCAAGAGAAGAAATCTAGTCTGAAAAGACGTTAAAAATTTTCTGTTATTCTCTGACGATAATACAGATTCCTTGAAAAATTTTGATTTACCACCTGGCAAAATAATACGTGTATTTTCGGAAAAAAGTTTCTTCTCTCGATCCCTCTAGTAGCTTAATGGGAAACCACCCGACCGGCAGTCGGAAGATCTGTGGTTCGATTCCCAGCGGAGCGAAAGCAGAAGATATTTTTTCAGAAAAAAATTAATTAAAAATAATTTTTAATTCATATCTCCTAGATGGAGTCTCTTCAGACTAGATGTCTGAAGAGACGTTACAAATTTTCTGTTATTCTCTGACGATAATACAGATTCTTTGAAAAATTTGATTTACCACCTGGCAAAAAAATGCGTGTATTTTCTGAAAAAAGTTTCTTCTCTCGATCCTTCTAGTAGCTTAATGGGAAAGCACCTGACCGGCAATCGGAAGTTCTGTGGTTCGATTCCCAGCAGAAGATATATATATTTTGCCTTTACTTGCCTAATGATATTCTGCTCTAACTTTAGTGGAATACATACATTTTTCCAGATCGCTAATACTTCCAACGTTGTTGTTTGTGCACTCTCTTGAATGGTACCTCCAATATTCACATGGGAGTGTAGAAAACGTCGCAAAACGCCTCCTGTTGAAGGAAAACTGGAACCAACTACCTGTTTCAATGGACCTCCAGCTAACCAAACCATAACAACAAAAAAGGCTATGCACACAGCTTATTTCGATTATCATGAATGTCGCTAGATTCCGCTGATAACATATTTAGCAATTATTTTGACAAATTTTATTAATAATAGTCATATTACATTTTAGGAGTGGGACTAGGTTCAAAAATGTGCTCTCGAGAACGAATTGTAACTCAAAAAAGACTACACAGAGTGTCCCAGACTCAAGTGTCCGGACTTATACGGCTATATAAACATTAAAAAAATAAATCGAAAATTCCTTTTCCAAAAATCAGTTGAAGTTTTAGTTTTTGAGTTATTAAATATTTAAGCTGGACAAATCAGGAGCGCGGTATACACAGACGTGCGTACGTGAGTGGGAGTCCAACGTAGTGTAATGACTGCTGTTCTCCCCTCGCTAACTCCACCTCAGCGCTCGCTTCAATAACACTGCGTTGAGTCGGGGACACCCTGTATTTGTTATTACACAGACAAATAAACATTTTTAATATTTGTTGATTTTTTACAGCTTCATTTTTAATTTTCCAACCGCATCTCCATAGTAGATTGTTTCCCTAGTATATACAGAATATTCCAGAATTTTTACGATCCATATAACATACGATTAGGGGTATGAACTTGCTCTCATATACAAACGTTCCTTCAAAATTGCAACTTTTATTACCTGTAAACACCACATTTCTTTTTTATAACAAAAATAAAAAAAATTTTGACCATAGATTTAACAACAATTTCATGTAGAAAAGATATTTATACCCTTAACATATCTGTGATTGAAAAATGAAAAATTCATGAAAACACTAATTTTGACATAAGACTGCTTTGAGCGACGTCTAAATATTTTATTAAAAATATATCAAAATTTGTGGGTCTATTTCTATTCCAGAGGAACATGCTGTTTCATGATGGCGAATGCAAAATTAAAAAAAGATTTTTTGGACCACCCTAATGCGCCGTTATGTACAACACATTCGAATCTGTTTACAATGTATTACACATATTACTAAAACGAAAACAGCTGCAAAAGCAGCAGAGCTGCGCCCTATCAATCCGGGTTTCGGACCCTTTGGCAACGTTCACATTGATCACCTTTGTCCTCTCGTAAATACGGCGATGGGACAGAAATTTATTTTGGTCTTGACAAGCTCGTTAACAAGAACATATAACATAATATTTTCAATTTTCGTGCGCCTGTATGTATTATTTCACATCGTGGCACATGTTTCATGACTAAGATGTTTTAGAATTTTTGTTCTAAACATGGGACAAGAAACACGGTTAATTACGGTCAGTTAGAAAGAATAAACGCGACTCTAATGCCAGCCCTTAAGGCAAATATCGAACACCAACTGGAATAAACTGACTGGAATTATATAGATATAATAATAAATAAAATAGACTGGGATAAACAATTAAAAAAGGTACAACCTGTAGTGCAAAAGAGTGATATAATGAGAGGTATGATAAAAATCAGAATGGATTCATTGGATTGGGCGGACGGATTGAAAATCATTAAAAGATGTGTTAGGATTCAAGTTTACGTTGACGCAGGGATTTAAAGGAATTGAATTTTCGGTTCGGATTGGTTCCCGATTCACTCGAATTGAGCGCACGGGCTTGAGAGCATTGAAAAGATTAAAACTGGCTTGGGATATGGGATATGTTTTGGATTCATTCGGATAGGGCATCGGACTGAGAAGAAGTGAAAATTTGTTTCCGCTTGGAGTGTTATCAGTGGTGTAGTCGAGGCCCAGCGGGGCCTAGAGGCGCTAGGCCACCTTTTTTCCTTAATTGAGGAGAATGTTATAGGGCAGTAGATAGAATATGAAAATTTCCATGATTTGGGGTTGAAAGACGGATTGAGAAGGGTTGACGGGGATTGAAAATTTGCATCGAATTGTTTCGGATTAATTCGAAATGGTTAAAACTGCAACATAAATTTCAAAGATAATTATAAAATATTTCAAATAACGAAAACAGGCGCGCTCCAGCGCGCGATCATCGGTCTCGTATGTAAAATACTGCACCATCTGCCGACAATCCATGCATTGACGAAGACTGGCACATTTACATTATATAAATAAAATCAAGAATGAAAAAGAGAACAATATAGGGACTGTCAGGAGTGTCAAGAGCAAAAGCCCAGATACAGCAGCTACCTCAACATCCGTAATTCACAATAATGTTGAATGCAGATAATCACTGCCACCTACAACCGTGAAAATGACGAAAAAGTTATCCTGAAAAAATAGATTTTTACCTGTATTCGATATCTCCATCAATTATTATTGACTAATTTGCACGAAACATTTTCGAATGAATGAAAAATCAGTATAAAATCGGTTTTAGGGTGAAACTTTGATATAAATTCTATATTGTTTTCGAAAAGTGCCGTAGCGAGGTTATGAAAAGTAATATTTTTGAAACTTCGTCAATCGATGTAATTTCGTGCTCTGACTAAGAAAGTAGCCATAAAATACCCGAAAGGCATTTTCAAGGTTAAAACTAAAAAACCTACTTGCTTAATTTAAAAATGCACAAAGAGGTATTCTAGGGGGCCAGGGGGTAGCGTGTTAACATAAAGCTCTTCCAGTAGCCTTTCATTTCATTATGTGACAAGTGAAAATACAACCATAACCCATTCTCAGTAATCTTTCTTTTCATTATGTGAAAAGTGAAAATACAACCAGATCACATTTTTACCCAGAAAAAAATCGATAAACTTTATTGGAATGCGCTTTGATGTCACCTGAATTGCGTATCTGTCACTGAAATTTCATTTTGCCGCCGATTGCCTTCTACCATAATTTCACGCGTTATTATTTTTTTGACAAACCTATATGCCGCAAAAGCTCTAGAACTAAAATTCAGTTTGTGATTACTATATGGTGTCTTCACTGCATTGGTAAGTTCCTTCTGTATGATCACAATGGCACCACGCTGTTCAGACATCATCACATTACAACTGTGTGTCCCGATGCCCACGCACATACTCCACGGGATATCTAATTTCTTCAACTGGCACAGGACACATTTTTCAAGAGCCTCTCTTGTTCAAGATAATTCTTTCTGCGACTGTGCATCAGAGCAATTCCATGTCGAATCATCATGTCAAGATCTCTCTTAGTTTTTGAGAAATGATTAAAGGCCTTGGAAATCGTGTGTAAATCGGACTTAGAGGATTCAGGGCAAACGGTGAAACCATTTTGTCTGATTTTTTGTATAAATGATCTAAAGAGTATAAATACTCTCGGTAAAGGCCGCTTTTTTCGGAGACCACACCGTATACGAAAACTAGGGGCCCCTACCCAAATGAATGGTGAATTCCCCAAAGGTTGGGTGGGTGAAGGTGATCGGGGGTGAATGTATGTATACCATTAAGCTTTTAAATAATAAATAACAAGACGTAGATGCGATGAAACTAAAAGGTCACAAAATTTGAAGCAACTATAGCTCCAGAAAGCAGCAGAAAATCATAAATAATAAATTTATAAATAATATTAATTTTAATCACGCAGTTTTAGAAAGAAAACCCGTTTGATTTTTTATTTATTCTGTGTATTTTTTAAAAATCATAATTTAGAATTTCGATACACCTTAAAATCGATATAACCTGGCAATTGAAGTTCGTAGCGATCGCGGTGATAGCCGGTACGGTCTGCTTATCAGCTGCTCATTTTCTTCACTGTGCGCATGAGCGAAAACGAATTCACGTCCGAGACGATAATGGTGATTGTGGCGACCACCTAAGCCCATTCCGCTCCGCACGGCGCGGCACCGCACGTGCGTTTGCCTTGTGTTCTAAGTAGTACCAACCTCCGAGTAGAGAAGTGAAAGTTACTAGGGAGAAAATATGGCCGCCACAGATTGCTGGAGCACAGTTTCAACTTGAGAAGACGTGTAGACATGAATTCATAAAGATGACATGTCACACTGTTGATTCAAGTTAGGGGGGTGGGGGTATATTTAAATATTATCATTGTTAAGTAATCAACACGGATATTATTGTTTTCACAGTTCAGAATTCGTTCAGACTGCAGATTTTGTTTTCTTTTCAACGGAAACGTCTGTGACATCATTTGTTATTAATTTTAATTTACTTTAATGAATTAAAATTATTAAAGTAAATTAAATTCACTTTAATCATTTTAATTTACTTTCAACCAAACAGATGAATTTCTAACTACAGTTACGATGAATATACAACTGAAATAGTTGCATAATCAGTTAAAATAATTGATTTTTAATTTTGTTTAAACTTTAAAGCTAAAGAACAAATTTTTCTGTAAAACAGTTGAATTTTTAACCCAAAAATATGCATTTTCCACCAAATAAGAATTTTTGGGGGAAATTGGAAACAAAGAATATTATTTTTCTACGAAAAAAGACGAATTTTTATGGCAAAATAGAAAAAAAAATTCCTACTCAAGGTGGAAAAATTAAACTTTCAGTTGTAAAAAATTAATTTTCAATAAAAGAAGAAACGACTTTTGAACAAAGTAGTTTAATTTCCAACCAAAAAGATGAACCATTATCTCAAAAAAAGAATTTTCAACTACGTACTTCAATTTTCAATGACGAAACTACAATTTTCAACAAAACAATGAAACTTTCAAGCAAAGAGGTGCATTTTCAACTACAGTTACGATGAATCTACAACTGAAATAGTTACATAATCAGTTAAAATAATTGTTTTCCAACTTTTAAAAACGCGTTTCCAACCAAACAGATGAATTTTCAACTAAGACAGATTTATTCTTAAGCCAAAAAGGTAAATTTTCAACTTATTCAATTTTTCAACCAAGCAATATTTCAGCTTAATGTTCATCGTCAGGAGTGAGGAACTAAAGACGAAAGAAATAGAAAAATGGCAAATAAATTACTAACAAGAATTTCAACATTTTCTTTTCACTGGCCATTAATATATTAGGCCTACAAATTAATTCGTTCCCTGTAATATCATGTCTTGTAACTCTTGGTCGTACTTAAATTTTTTCCCGTCCACACAATGTAATAGGAAACTCTTCGGTTTTAATAATCTAGTTCTAACACGACTCGACACGAAGGCACCCGAATGTCTTCGAGTTCGCGATCTCGCATCCCCCACCACCATCGTTTCGAGCCGTGCCGCGTCGTGCGCGCACCACATCGCATCGTCTCCCCTCGCCCCTTCCGCGTCATGCCATTTCGCAACGCGAACCCACCCCCTTGATCTAATTCGGTGTACAGAAGGGGGGGGGGAGGAAAATTGAATACTGAACTGTTGACAGTTGAAGAGAATTAAATATTGAATTATTAACTGTTGAAAATTGATGATAATTGATCACTGAATTTTCTACAGTTGAAAATACAATTATTGAGAATTGAAAACATTGTATTTTTAACTGTTGAAAATTAAAGAAAACTGGTAATTGAATTTTCAACAGTTGAAAATCCTATTGTTGAAAAAAAAATTGAATTTTCAAATGTTGAAAAGTGAAGAAAATTGAAAACGAAAGGAAATTGAAGAAAGTTGTACATTGAGTTGTCAACAGTTGAATGTTCCTCAATTTCAAACTGTTGAATTCAACATGAGGATTTATTGAATAAACATTTAATTTCATAAAACAAAAGTTTTGAAGAAAGTCGATTTTTCGAAAACGAGTCGCTACTTGCAAATTAATTTTGTTTGGAAATTAATATTCATCCAATGGAGTCTCAGTAGGAAATTTATGAGATTTAAAAAAATGGCAACTTTGAGCATCTTCTTGTAATTATATCCAATTTGTAAAAAAAAAATCTTCAATGTCAGAAGTCATTAAAAAATCATTAAACTTTATTTAAAAATTCAGGAATTCTTATAAAAAGATTGCTTCTTCTTTCATACATGTAAAGATTAATGTGTAATCTCCTTTTGTACTGTGCCAAATCGGAAAACAAATTTTTCAGCAAGGAAAAGCCCAAAATAGGTGTTTTGTTTATAACATTTTTTATTAACAATATAAAATATTTCATTTTTATGATCGTAAATTGAAGAGTTTTTAGACACCAGCTATCGTTTTTTTAAATAAATCTCAGAAATACTAGTTAAAAAAGAATTTCTCACAGAAGTCGACACAGTTGACCATTTGTTCACACCAATTTTTTACAAAAATTAACTTCAACATTAAATGAATTTTGTATGTTTTCTAAGCATATCTGCATAAAATATGATACACAGCGAGTTTATGATTTTTTTTTTCAGAGAAATAAAATGAAATCTGCTAAACTGTCCTTTTTGCCCTACCTTCCGTTAAATAAAAATGAAAAACAAAATAATCAAGTAAATACCAGATCCGTCCCAATTTAAGGTGATACAATAAAAACTTTATCATTTTAAAGAATATTTTTAGTCTCGATTAACCTTTCAATCAAGTATTTATAACATGTTTTTATTATTATTTTCTTTATAAACTCGCCTCCAACATATTCAATTATTTAATCTCTTAAGCCGTAAAATTAGTGAAAAACTGTTTTGTTACTGATTTGCATAAAAACTCGTGAACATTTAAAAAGTGATATTTTAGTATCGATTTATTTTCTTTTTATTGAAAGCTCATTACCTGAGTATTAATTTGCCAAAGCAGTCATATACGCTTCTTCGCTGTTTTCGAGAAAATCTACTTTGAAATATTCGCCCATGGCGAAAACAGTTAACGCGTCGGCTTCATAGCCGGAAGGTTGCGTGTTCGATTCTCGCTACCTGCACTTTTTCATTTATTAAAATGTTTATAAATGTAATTTCTTCCAATCATCTTTAAAAGTTATGCAAATAATAATTGCTTTAATTCCTTTTTCCACGAAAACTGACTTGTTTAAACTTTATTATGCTTTTCGCAGAAAAACACAATTTTTCGTTTAAAAAACCTCTTTTATACTTATATTTTCAAATATAATTGGTAAAATTAATGAAAAAAGTTAATAAAATTTATAGAAATAAATTTTTTATTTTCGCAAAACATAATAAAGTTTTTAAAAAGTCAGTTTTCCGTGAAAAAGAGCATTAACAACATTATTATTCGCAGAATCTTTGAAGATTATTCAAGGAAATTATATTAGGAACACTTTCAAGAAATTAAAAAGTTAATAAAAAGTACAGGCTGCTAGAATCGAACACGCAACCTTCCGACTATCAAGCCGAAGCACTAAAGTGCTTGTGAATTTTATGCGATAACGTTTTTATCCAGTTATATGCAATCTATAAGTTAATATATTTGATATATTATGAAAAAGTTCAAGAGTTATTAAGTTTTTTGTAAATGTTCTGTAAAAATCCACTTATGTTAAAAGAAAAAATATTTTCACCAATTATGGCTGCATTTCATGTTAGAAGCACCACAAGAAAGTTTCATGCCTCTAAATGATGTGTAACCCACTCAAAATGGAAAAATCTTGAATGTTTTTTTTTGTTGCTTAAGGGCATGCTCTACGGTGACCACGTGACCAAACCAGTCCTCGGTTATGAAAATTTTTTTTGGTGTTCACCATGTCCAAACGCAATGATATATCGCTCTCAAAATTTGGAATATAGGAAATGAGACAATAAATTGCGTTTGTATATTTAGTTTGAGTAATAATTTTGAAAAAAATTATCCATGTAAAAAATAAATGTGTGAAATTATTTTCATATTTTTTGGTGCTCACTATGTCCATATGGATTGAGATATCGTGTTTAGAATTTGAACGATTGAATAAAAAGCACTAAAGAACGTTTGTATACATCAATATGTTTATAATTTCAGAGAAATTTTATTTATAAATTGATAAAATAGGATATTACCACTCGAGTCGAGCACTTTGTAGGTAATGTTTGGTTTGATGCATTTCAGATTTTTTGATTCGCGTATGTCGATAACTGACACAAATTTTGGACTAAATCGTCTAAAAATTTAAAAAAATCAATATAAACAATAACATTTGCACATTTGCTGCAAATCAAAAAATAAGTATCTGCACACACGTAACCTCCGTAACCTGTCATTATTTTTGGAGCATTTTTAGCAATTTCTAGCGGAGAAAAAAAGAAGCTTTCCACGTCGGTAAAGTAGAGATCACATGACCAAGCTAGGTTATGAAATTGTACACATTATTTTTCACATGGATAATTTTTTTCAAAATTATTACTGAAACTAATTATACAAACGCAATTTATTGTCTCATTTCCTATATTCCAAATTTTGAGAGCGATATATCATTGCGTTTGGACATGGTGAACACCAAAAAAAATTTCATAACCAAGGACTGGTTTGGTCACGTCATCACCGAAGAGCATGCCCTTAATCTTCATAAGTAATGAGTAGCCCGTGACACTTCTGTATGCACTAAAAGTGCGACGCAGTAACTTTGGCTTCAGAAATCTGCAAGAGTCCCCTGATTATCAATATCAAGCTTACTTTTTCTGGTGCGACAATTTCTTAAACAATTTTTTGAAACAATTACATTATTCTTTTAAGATGAAAATGTAGTGAAATTATTTTCGGAAAGTTCATGGATAAACAACACTCGTATGTCATAATAAATTCTCCATGCAACGACCCGTCTTCAAGTAACAGCAAACAAGTACAAAAGATTGAATTTGCACTGAAATTGACATAGTTACGGCTGCATATCTCGACAACTATTGGACCGAAAACTTTCAAAAAAATGTAGATCATTTTTCAGGACACATGGTCCACGAGAAAAAAGAAAATTTTCCGACGGAGCAAAAACTTGTGTTAATAAATAAGTGTAAAAAATTGTCCTTTTTTAACAACTACACGTACAATTTTTTGAACTTCCTAATAAAAGACTTTGTGTACATTTTACAAGGTCGATGTTATAACTTTTGTAAAAAATCTTGGGGAAATTACCTTGATTAAAAATACTTTTGTTTCTTTGCAAAAATTTTAATCTTTTTTTGTTAATAACAAATTTTATAAACAAATGAAGCTATTTGATATAGCTTTTGTTTTTAATGTGTTTTTAAAATGAGATATAAAACAAAAACTTTGTCTTTTCTAGATCTTTTTTTAATTAAAATAATTTGTTAATGGCGTTATAAACAATTAATTGCAACATAATCTTTGGTCTGTTCCATCTTCGATTTTCGAGTTTTTTTAAAATTATTTATGTGGTAGCTTCCTCATAATCTTTCTCCCGGTTACCACTGTGAAATCGTCGTTCTTTTGTTAATAAACAGTTTTATCAACAAAATCCTAGATTTCCCGAATCTCATGTTTTTATTCGCGTTGCTTCAATCAGGCACAAAGAAAAACTGTTATCTCTTTTAAATTTGCTCTTATTATACCATTAAGCCATTTCCCTTTCGGGGTAGGCGTGACTAGCTCGGTTGGAAAATGATAGTGTGTATATGGGTATATAGGTATAAAGTACGTAGGTATATAGGTATGAGGTAGTATATAAGTGTTAGGTATAGATATTTTAGATTGATCTGGAATTCTCATGTTATTTATTTAAATGACACGTTTATTCCGCAACAGGTTGCTGATCAATCTCTGTAGCGATCACCCCAGGTTAAGAGCCTCACGAAATTGTTATGTATGGTTCACCACTTGGGCCCATTAGTATCCAAGGTCTTTGTTTCAGGCGTCATTCATTCTACTGTCACTCTGTTTACAAACTATTTGTCGCCACACTTTTCTGTCCTGGCATACGACTCTAGCTTTCTTCACGTCCATGCATTTTTTCATGCAAGCTCTTGTGTTTCTATGGCTTCTTATGTCTCTAGGGATTAATGTCTAATTTACAGATTCTAACCATTCTTTTGGCGGTCCACCTCTGGGCATTCTGCCATTTACTTTACCTTTATACACTTGTTTGGTCAGTCGTTCATCGTTCATTCTTTCAAGATGTGCGAACCATCTTCACTGATTTCTTTCCCATATGCCAACTAGTGTCTCTCCTGTACCACATTCTTTGAGGATTGTCTCGTTTCGGACTTTGTCCATCAGTGTTTTCCCACATATTATGCGCAGAGGTTTCATGTCTCGCTACCGTATAGTACAGTTGGTACGAATATAGAATTATGTATGGCCATTTTAGCTTTTCTTGATATGTTTTTATTTGTTAGGATGGACCCTGCTCTACCGATAACCTGCTTACCCTTATTTATGCGCCTATCTAACTCCCCATCTATTTTTCCGTCGCTAGTGAATAGACTACCTAGATATACGTACTTGTCAACTTGTTCTAATCTCTCATCATTTAGGACAATGTTGCATACTGTTTTCTCACTTTTTCCCTCAAGCACCATTATTTTTGTTTTATTTACGTTAATTTTGAGGCCCATGTTCTTCATGCTTGTATTAAGTTTATTCAATATTCTTTGCAAGTCCTCGATTGATTCTACCATAACAATCTTGTAATCTGCGAAAGCTAACCCACGTACCTTGACTGTTTCGAGATCTACACCTTCTTCATCGAAGAGGGCAGTTCTTAGACACTTATCCATGAATATGATAAATAGCCACGAGGACATAACGCATCCTTGTTTCACGCCTTGCATAATATCGAACCAGTCACTCAGTTTCCCATTTACCCTTACACTCGCTTTACTACCTGTATATATTGTTTTTATTGCTTGTAGGAGCCCTCCATTTACTCCGTACGCTTTAAGGACTTCCCATAGTTTATTTCTATTTACTTTGTCAAATGCTTTTTCTAGGTCAATAAATGCACAGAAAACTTTCTTTCCTACTCTCAATCTTTTTTCTGTGATCTGTCTTAGGCTAAATATCTGATCTGTACATGATCTTCCTGGCATAAATCCACTTTGGACTTCCCATATCTTTTCTTCTGTGATTTCCATTACCCTACGAATAAGTATTTTTGAGTATATTTTACTTACGGTACTTAGTAGGCTGATACCTCTGTAATTACTGCAGTTCCTTTTATCTCCCTTTCTTTTGTATATTGGTACGATAATCGCTTTTTTCCAATCGTCTGGGACTTTCCCCGTCTCGATACATAAATTTATCAATTCGCACAACCTGTGAGGTATGTACTCGCCACCGTATTTAAGCATTTCAGCGCTAATACTGTCTATACCAGCAGCCTTACCGTTTTTCAAGTTCTTAATTATGTCTCTGACCTCAGTGACACAGACTTTTGCAATTGGGTTTTCTAATGCATTATGTTCTATGTCGCAGTTTTGTTGTCCTATATTTTCACCTAATAATTCTTTAAAAGAGTCTTTTAAAGCGTCTAGTATCTCGTCTATATCATATAGCATTGCACCGTTGCTGTTTCTCATGCTGGCAAACTCTGTAATTTTACTTTCCTTCAACTGTTTATATAATAGTTTTATAATTCCTTCAAAGTAGTTTTGTATTTTGTTCTCTTCTTCTGTTCTGATTTTTTCTTTACTCTCCTTGACTAGTCGTTTAACTTTCCTCTTTTTGTCTTTGTAATCATTTTCGAGTCTATTTCTCTCCTCATCGCTAAGACCTGTCATGTTTAATGTTCTCTGGTGCGCTTGTTTCTTTTCTTGCTGGGCTCCTTGAATTTCATCATTCCACCACGCATCACCAGATTTTTTTCCTACCACTGCCGTACCACACACTTCAATTGCAGTTTTAACAATGATATCCCGTAACAAAGTCCACGCGCCCTCTATATCTTTATTGCTTATAAGCGCTTCCCAAGTTGCCCTATCTATGCGTTCGCTTAACTTATTTTGAAACTCTA
This sequence comes from Andricus curvator, assembly GCA_932195095.1. Taxonomy (NCBI): domain Eukaryota; kingdom Metazoa; phylum Arthropoda; class Insecta; order Hymenoptera; family Cynipidae; genus Andricus; species Andricus curvator. The sequence goes on along the minus strand of CAKNYM010051794.1, from coordinate 60,882 downwards.
TTCGCACTTCCGGTTTCTGTAAATTTTCAATCTTTATTCGAGTTTGTTTCTATTTTTTTGTTCTCTTTCTTCTCCATCCCCGCCCTAAGTTTATTTTAGAGACTAAAAGGTAATGATCAGTATTGCATTCGGAACCCCTCATCACTCTTGTATCTTTGACTAGCTCTCTTAGTCTTTCATCCGCAATAACGAAGTCAATTACACTGCGATTATTTCCTTTACACCAGATGTATGTGTGGATCATTTTATGTCGAAACCAAGTATTGGTAATAAATAGGCCCTTTTCTAAGCATAAGCTAACTAATTTTTCCCCATTATAATTTTTTCTTGTTGGATCCCCAAAATTACCTAGCACCCTTTCTGTATCTGTATCCTGGCGTTGGATGCCGACCCATCCGTTCATATCTCCTAGCAGAATTATTCTTTCTCCTTGATCGCAAGTACTTATTGTGTCATTTAAAGTGTCCCAGAAGGCGTCTTTGACTTCTCTCGGCTCACTGTCAACTGGGGCGTAGCACACTATGATAAATAATCTTCTGATTCCTACCTTCATTCTAGCCCACAACAACCTGGGAGATACAAAATCATGATCTTTGAGATGCTGTCTTGCTTTTTCATTCATAATTGAACCGACCCCTTGACTACGATTTGATTCACTACCTACTCCTGACCATATTTCAAAACCGCCTTTGAACACCCCATTTTCTATGTTTCTACTTTCGCAACCCTTTTTCTTCGTCTCAGGTACACATAAAATATCTAGTGTCCTAGCATGTATAGTTTCTCGTAGTTCTCTTACTTTAAGATCATTCACTCCTCTAGCATTCCAAACACCCAGTCTCCAATCATCGCCTGAAACTCGAACTTTACGTTTACCGTGTGTATGCATTTCGTCAATCAAAGTTTCAGTCCATTCCGAGGCTACTTTATTGTTTGTATTATTCATGTTTAGATTGTAAACCCAACTATCACCTTTATCCGCGAGATTTGTTTTGCGAGCCGAAATCATGTCCAAGTTAAGTGATTATTCGCCGTACGGTGGAGAGTCTAATCGTAACGTCAGTCCCACCAAAACTTCTGTAACTGGGTGGGAGGGGGGGGGGGGCGTGAGGACAGAGAAAGTAAACCGAGAGTCTCAATTGGTTCGTGATTTATGCTGAGAAGATTACCAGCCTTCAGCAGCGTTGTATTAGATAGGAGTTAATATGTGCCGAATACCGGCCTACCTCTAAACGAGGAACCAATAACTCTTTTTTTTTTTTTAATTGAAAAAGAGTTATATATAGATATATATTAAATTTTCTCCTGCTTGAAATATTAAAATAGTTATAATAATTGAACTGCAATATTATAATTTAAATCCTTAAAAATCCCAAAAGTACTGAAATTAATATTTAGAAGAAGAAAAATTCCTTAGAATCTGTTTAAATTCCCTTGGAATGCTTTAAAGTATTTCAAAATCTTTGAAATCTCATTAAATTACAAGAAGTCAATTTTAACAGCCCTGGAAGCTCTTAATTCAAACAATTTGTTAATTACAGCCTTATAAACAATGAAATGCAAAATAATGTTTGGTCTGTTCCAGCTGCAATTTTACAATTAGGATTTTCGATTTTTTTCACTTACTTTTTTTGGTAACATCCTGGCAATCTTTGTCTCTTGGAGGTTACCGCAAAAGATTCTTCTTTTGCATCAAATGTGATATTATGCAACGTTTCGGAGCGATATGTGGCATGTCGAAGAAGTGATATCTGGGCGAGAAAAAATTTAATAAAGGAATCGATCACAAGTACATGTCATGTCATTTTAGAGACTATGCTTATAGGCAAACAGAAAAGTAATAGGAAAAAGAGAAGCGGAGTGGCCCTGATCGTACCAGGGACCCTCGGACTCCCCCCCCCCCCCTCTGTACAACGGATGCGATCAAGGGGGTGGGTTTTGCGTTGCGAAATAGCATGGCGGGGGGAGGGGCGAGGGGAGATGATGCGATGTGGCGCGCGTACGACGCGGCACGGCGCGAAACGATGGTGGTGGCGAATGCGAGATCGTGGAATCGAGTGCGATCGGCTACTTCCGTGTCAACCCGTGTTGACACGGGGGGCTGGAGGGCTCGGGGGGTGCTGTGCTGGGACCGACACGCTGAGACTCGATTTCATGGTGGGGGGCTGCGACTTCTGTTACATTGTGTGGACGGGAAAAAATTTAAGTACGACCAAGAGTTAAAAGACATGACATTACAGGGAACGAATTAATTTGTAGGCCTAATATATTAATAGCCAGTGAAAAGAAAATGTTGAAATTCTTGTTAGTAATTTATTTGCCATATTTCTACTTCTTTCGTCTTTAGTTCCTCACTCCTAACAATGAACATTAAGCTAAAATATTGCTTGGTTGAAAATTGAATGAGTTGAAAATTTCTCTTTTTGGCTTAAGAATAAATCTGTCTTAGTTGAAAATTCATCTGTTTGGTTGGAAACGCGTTTTTAAAAATTGGAAAACAATTATTGTAACTGATTATGTAACTATTTCAGTTGTAGATTCATCGTAACTGTAGTTGAAAATTCATCTCTTTGCTTGAAAGTTTCATTGTTTTGTTGAAAATTGTAGTTTCGTAATTGAAAATTGAAGTACGTAGTTAAAAATTCTTTTTTTGAGATAATGGTTCATCTTTTTGGATGAAAATTAAACTACTTTGTTCAAAAGTCGTTTCTTCTTTTATTGAAAATTAATTTTTTACAACTGAAAGTTTAATTTTTCCACCTTGAGTGGAAAATTTTTTCTATTTTCCCATAAAAATTCGTCTTTTGTCGTAGAAAAATAATATTCTTTGTTTCCAATTTCCCCCAAAAATTCTTATTTGGTGGAAAATGCATATTTTTGGGTTAAAAATTCAACTGTTTTACAGAAAAATTTGTTTTTAGGTTTAAAGTTTAAAAAAAATTAAAAATCAATTATTTTAACTGATTATGCAACTATTTCAGTTGTATATTCATCGTAACTGTAGTTAAAAATTCATCTGTTTGGTTGAAAGTAAATTAAAATGATTAAAGTAAATTTAATTTACTTCAATAATTTTAATTCATTAAAGTAAATTAAAATTAAGAACAAATGATGTCACCTGACAAAGTCTCCTAATAAATACGGTCTTTTCTGAGTCACTGGCAATGGATTTTCTGATAAAAAACAAATCCACAACAAAAATTATTTAAAATCTAAAATTATCGTTCTTTAATCAAATATGTTAAGGGAAGGATTTCCGTAAGTTCTTTACAGACGTTTCCGTTGAAAAGAAAACAAAATCTGCAGTCTGAACGAATTCTGAATTGTGAAAACAATAATATCCGTGTTGATTAATTAACAATGATAATATTTAAATATACCCCCACCCCCTAACTTGTATCAACAGTGTGACATGTCAACTTTATGAATCCATGTCTACATGTCTTCTCAAGTTAAAACTGTGCAGCAATCTGTGGCGGCCATATTTTCTCCCTAGTAACTTTTACATCTCTACTCGGAGGTTGGTACTACCTAGAACGTAAGGTAAACGCACGTGCGGTGCCACGCCGCGCGGAGCGGAATGGGCTTAGTGCGGAGTCACCATGGAATCACCATTATCTTCTCGGACGTGAATTCGTTTTCTGTGTGGGAAGGGGGGTGCAAGAGTGGAGCACTGGTTGGAGGAGTGCGTAGAGGTGGAAAGGAGTGGGATACGCATGGTGGTATTGATGCATGAAAGGGGGGACAAAAGGGCAGTAGCATGGATGAAGGGAGTGTTGGGTAAGATGGAGAAGAAGAGAAGGAAGGAGGTAGAGGAATAGAGAAGGAAATATTGTAAATAGGAGAGGAAGTAGATATAAGTAATCTGTAAATATTGTAAATAGTAGTTAAGTATTAAGTATTAGCCGCGGAAGCAGAGTTGGGCAATGCGAGGCAATGCGAAAAGTAGGGACATGCGAGCGAGGCGAGGCGAAGCGAGGAAGGCAAGGCGATAAGAGCGTGCGGTCTTAGATATAAGGGATGGATGTTAGTTTTTTGAAGCGTTAGTTTTAAGAAAATTCTGTAAAATGTGGAAGTGTAAGCAAGCAATTTTTAAGGCCAGCAGGCTGAAAAATAAACGTTTATCTATCTACAACAAATTTTTTAAATACAAAGACAAATCAGAAAAATCAAATTGTGCATTCAAAATGATAATTTTTCGAACTGGAAAAGGGAAGGGAAAAGTTCTGTCGTACCCTATCCCTTTCCCAGCTTTATGATTTATTTACAAAAATTGTCAGAATTATTCTATTTGAAAATGTATGATCAAAAAGTATTTTCTATTCATGCGTCAACTTTGAATTATGTCGATGAAAAACGTTTTGCTGTTTGAAACAGCTGATTCAAATATTATAAATGAGCATAACTTCCTTAATCTTCAATAAAGTGTATTAATATTATGGATCAATCTATTTGCCTCGAATTAAGGAATCTTTTCCGTTCTTGCATCAATTGTGAATTATGTTAGTGAAAAAAGTTTTACTATAAAAAACCGTGTTTTCAAATATTATGCGTTACCATAGCTTCTTTACTCTTGAATAAAATGTATCAATTCTATGTTGGGTTAATCGATTCGTCTTGAATCAACACAACTTTACAATTCTCGCATCAACTTTAAATTATGAGAATGAGAAAATTCGTACTATAAAAATCGATTTTAAAAATATATAAATTACCATAACTTGCCTCCTCTTTAATAAAATGTATTAATATTGTAGGTCAATCGATTCGTCTCGAACCAAAGAATCTTATATATTATTGCATCAATTTGGAATTATGTTGAAGAAAAAAGTTTTACTATAAAAAACCGATTTTTAAAATATTATTGAGTGCTAAAAGAAATGCAATAAATATTTTGAGAAATCCTTCGGTCAGTTTCAAAATATTAGGGGTAAAAAAAAGCCCTCCAAATTTCATCAATTTATCTGCAACTGTTTTCAAGTTATCGTGTTCACAACAAAGTGTGACATTCACACACACATCCACACACACACACATCCGGACAATTGCTTAAAACATTGTATTAGACATTTTTAAATTGAGGAAGGTTTAATTAAATGAATTTAAGTATTTTGGTAAATGTTACCATTACAAAGCTTCCTCTATGAGGAAGCAAAAATTAAAACTAGCTGTGAATTCGATCTCGAGTGTTTCCACTTTATTTGTATTTATAATTATATGGTGCTCATTTCACGAGCACTTTTCTTCCCGTTAGCAAATGTATTTCCTTCCTCATAGAGGAAGCATTAGTTATTTTTTTCAATAATAGACAAACCAAAGTCTTCATTTTGCTCAATTTAAAAGTAGAAATTTACAAAAAATACAAAACTACAAAATAATACAAAAAGTTTGTAAATACAAAGACAAATCAAACTTTGTATTCGAAATGATAATTTTTCGAGCTGGAAAAGGGAAGGGAAAAGATCTGTCGCACCCTATCCCTATCCCAGGTTTATGATTTCTTTACAAAAATTGTCAGAATTACTCTATTCGAAAATTTATGATCAAAAAGTCTTTTCTATTCATGCGTCAACTTTCAATTATGTCGATGAACAAAGTTTTTCTGTTTGAAACAGATGATTCAAATATTATAAATGAGTATAACTTCCTTAATCTTCAATAAAGTGTATTAATATTATAGAGCAATCGATTTGACTCGAATCAAGGAATCTATTCCGTTTCTGCATCAATTTTGAATTATGTTAGTGAAAAAAGTTTTACTATAAAAAATCGTGTTTTCAAATATTATGCATTACCATAGCTTCCTTACTCTTCAATAAAATGTATCAATTCTATGCTGGGTCAATCGATTCGTATTGAATCAACACAACTTTTCTATTCTCGCAACATCTTTAAATTATGAGAATAAGAAAATTTGTACTATAAAAATCGATTTTAAAAATATATAAATTACCATAACTTCCCTACTCTCTGATAAAATGTATTAATATTGTAGGTCAATCGATTCGTCTCGAACCAAGGAATCTTTTATATTCTTGCATCAATTTTGAATTATGTTGAAGAAGAAAGTTTTACCATAAAAAACCGTGTTTTCAAATATTATGAATGACAATAGCTTCCTTACTCTTCAATAAAATGTATTAATATTATAGGTAAATCAATTCGACTCGAATCAACACATCTTTTCTGTTCTTGCATCAACTTTCAATTATGCTAATGAAAAAAGTTTTACTATAAAAACCGATTTTCAAAATATATAAATTACCATAACTTCCATACTCTTTAACAAAATGTATGAATATTATAGGTTAATCGATTCGACTCGAATCAACACATCTTTTCTGTTCTTGCTTCAACTTTGAATTATGTTAATGAAAAAAGTTTTACTATAAAAAACCGATTTTCAAAATATATAAATTACCATAACTTCCCTACTCTTTAATAAAATGTATTAACATTATAGGTCAATCGATTCGTCTCGAACCAGGGAATCTTTTATATTCTTGCATCAACTTTGAATTATGCGGATGAAAAAAGTTTTACCAGAAAAAACCGATTTTTAAAATATTATTCAGTGCTAAAAAAAACGCAATGAATATTTTTAGAAATCCTTCAGTAAGTTTCAAGATATTAGTGAGGAAATTAAGCCCTCCAAATTTCATCAATTTATCTGCAACCGTTTTCTAGTTATTGGGTTCACAAAAAAGTGTGACATCCACAAACATCGGCACACACATCCACACCAACACACACATCCGGACAATTGCTTAGAACATTGTATTAGACTTCAATTTTCAATTACGAAACTACAATTTTCAACAAAAGGTTTAAACTTTCAACCAACCAGATGAATTTTCAACTATAGATACGATGAATCTACAACTGCAACAGTTATATAATCAGTTAAAATAATTGATATCCGACTTTTAAAAAAGCTTTAAAGTCAAAAAACAAATTTGTCTAAAACAGTCTAACTTCTAACCCGAGAATAAGCATTTTCCGCCAAATAACAATTTTCTGTTGAAATTTGACACGAAGAATATTAATTTTCTACCAAAAAAGACGAATGTTTTGAAAAAAAGAAAACATATTTAACTTACGGGCGGAAAATTATACTTTCAATTGTAAAAAGTAATTTTCAATAAAAGAAGAAACGACTGTTGAACAAAGTGGTTTAATTTTTAACCAGAAAGATGAACCATTATCCCGAAAAAAGAGTTTTCAACCGAGTACTTCAATTTTCATATACGTAGCTACAATTTTCAACAAAACAATAAAACTTTCAAGCAAACAGATGATTCTTCAACTACAGTTGCGATGAATCTACTTCCATTTCAAAACTTTTGGATTAGAAATGAGTCTTGATGCAAAAAACGTCGAATTAAAAATTATTGCTGCACACTCCCGAGTTATTCTCTGGGCATCTGCTTTTCGACAACTTCGCATTCAAAATACAATACTTTCGAATAATTTTTAATCCGACGTTTTTTGTAGGGCAATTTCTCTGCTTTTTTCGGTTTGAATAGGTCACTATTTTTAAATAAATTAGGCTGTAGCCGTCCTTAGAATAATAAACTACAAATTCAGGCCTCGGGCTCAAAACACACTATTGTCACTATTTGACACTCTTTTCAAGCGATGACGCTCTTTTGCTACTATTTTGAAAAAAATACACTAAAGACACTATTTTCCAATCAAAAACACGAATTTATCAACCAAGATAAATTTTTTGAAAAATAAAAAATTGACAGATTTTCGCAGAAGGGAAAAAAATATATTGTTTGAAAAGTTTTTGTTTAATTTATCTCTTAATAAGAAAGATACTGTACCGTTTATAAAGGCCTGGAAAGTTCTATCGACAGGATAATTTTCTTCCATAATAAAAGAATTTAATCATTTTGACGTAAACAACAGATACGATAAAAATGTTCATGTATAAAAAAGTTATACTAAAATACATTTTACTTTTTCGTAATAACGTGCATCATTTATGATAAAAAGTAGAAAATTAATTTTTCATGAAAAAAATTCACTACATCTCTCAACGCATAATACAATGTTAGTGGCGAATGGATTACTATAGAGTATAAACGGCAATAATTGCCGAGCAAATAGACAATTTAAAAATTTGTTATCATATTTCTTGAAAACTGAAAGATTGGTAATTACTGCTACTATTCTATGTATCATTCATTTTTTTAAACTTTGTAAAGCTTATATAATAATGAAATTTAATACTATTCTTAGTATTCATCAATTTGAAATTTATATGCTCATATACATGTTAAAACGAATAATTCACCATTTATTTTATAAATAACATTTCTTTTAATTTATAAAATAAAAAATGTATTACGGCAATATAATTTACAAATAAGTTAAGTGTTAAACAAATTTAAGAGCCGATTATAATAAATTGAATTATAATTATATTCAAAA
>CAKNYM010051794.1:0-23869 GCA_932195095.1 Andricus curvator | reverse complement strand
AAGGCTTTTTGAGAGCTTCGAGGGATTAATTGAGAAAATTTTCGTCTAGTTTTAATAGTTTCAACGGAACTTCAAAAAATTGTTTTTCTAAGAATTTCTGACATGTTAAGGCTTTTTGAGAGATTACAGGGATTAATTTTGATGATTTTCACTGCATTTTTATAATAATGTTTAAACGCTTTTTCAAGGAATTTCATACATCAAGAACTACACAGTATTTCAGAGGTTTTTTACATTAGGGATTAAAAATTATAAAATTGCAGTTCAATTATTATAACTATTTTAATATTTCAAGCAGGTGAAAATTTAATATATATCTATATATAACTCTTTTAAAAAAAAATAAATAAAAAAAAAGAGTTATTGGCTCCTCGTTTAGAGATAGGCCGGGATTCGGCAGATGGGCACATAATACCTCCTATCTGATACAACGCTACTGAAGGCTGGTAACCTTCTCAGCATTAATCACCAACACGAGAATTCCAGATCAATCTAAAATATCTATACCTAACACCTATATACCTATCTAGCTTATACCCATATACCTACCTACTTTACACCTATATACCTATTTAACCCCTACCTATCTACTCTATACCTATATACCCATATACACACTACTATTTTCCAACCGAGCAAGTCACGCCTACCCCGAAAGGGACATGGCTTAATGGTATAATAATAATAAGTTCAGTTTTTTTCCATTTGTATCCTAAGTCACAGCACGAGTTGAAGTTCAGAAACAAAATCTGAGAAATTCTCGGCGATCACCGTTTCGCGGTTGACAGCAGTAATCTACGACTGAAGCTTGAGATTTGACACTTGGACATCTTTAGTCGTATCTCGAGAACCCGTAAAGATTATTAATTTTATTGGCTTAAATGAAAAATAAGACTTCAAAGACTATGTGGTATGAATTTGAGATTTTTGCTACAACTTTCCTAGTTGACGCCACAAGTTGAAGTCAAGGTACAAAATTCGAGAAATTGTTTCACTTGTTTTAAACTTCTCACGTGATATATTCTTTTCAAAAGGTTAAAAATATCTCCATTAGAGCTTAATTGACACGTAATTTAATAAGCTTTCTAACGGTTAAAACAAATTCGCTCAATTTTTGAACGAGTTATCACGTTTCAAAGCCGGCAGTGATTTTTAATAGTACTTTCCCTGATCGTATCGACAATTTCCGACGGTGGTTATTTTGGGTTCGAAAGTAAAATCTTTTGTGTTAAAAATGTAACTATGTGGTTGAAGTTTAATCTTTCTTATTTAAAAATTAGATCACTTGGTTGAAGATTCATCTTCGTAGGTAGAAAATTTAACTTTTTTGATGAAAATTCTGAATTTAACTCTTTTGCTGGAAATGTATCTTTTTGTTCGAATGTTCAACTATTTGGTTGCAATTGCAACTGTTTTCTTATATTGAATTGAAGAAGAAATTAAACTACATATTTAATTTGAAAAAAGTAGAAAAACTGCACAACTTCAAGTTGAAAACGATCATGGCAGGAATATAATTTCAATTCAGATTAAGATCTCAAGCTTTCATAATTGAATACTTACGCCCAATTTGAATACATCAACATAGGATAACGGCTCACCCGCTGGTCAATAACTGGGAGGGAAAAAGGCAGGAACGTCAGTACCCCTTCCTTCTGAGGTCCCTATTATTGTGAAATGGATACTTTTTTTCTAATACTTTTTATACGATGGCTACTCTTATTAAATCCCGAAATATGCGTAAAGCTTTATTTCGCGAAATATTGATCTAATTTCAGTTTTTCAAATTATACTTCAATCGTGTTACAAAACTGCACATCTTATAAGCCATAAAACAACTTCCTATCATTATTTCTTTCCAAGATGATATGTTTGTGGAAAACGGTCTGTAATTAGTAAACAATTTCATATTTCCAAATTTGGAAAACTGCGTTGCATTCTGGACACCTGAAGAATTTTCAAGATGTCCAGCTCGTTTTGGAAAGCCTCGAAAGTCGAGGCTTAAAAAAAGTACCTCCAAAACCCTGTTTTTTGGCACGTATTACATCAGCGCTATCGTAACAATTTTTTTAGAACAACAATATATATCTTTCAATTCGGGAGACCTTAAGGGCCCTGGAAATCGAATGTAAATCGTAGAAAATGGATTCAGGCCAAACAGCGAAGCCATTTTGTCTGATTTTTTGTATAAATAATCTAAAGGGTATAAAGACTCTCGGAAAAGAAGAAAAATTACTTTATGTGGGACAGTCTTCTACTATTAAGCGAAGCAGAGAGCAGGTAAAGCAGTTACCGTGCTCGGAATTCTTTTGCGCGACCCTAGCGGAAAAAGAAAAAACTACGATCTGTTATAACTCAAGTCTGCAGGTAATGAAGCGACCACTATGACCCACATTGATTCATTCAGGGGCGAACACACCGTGTACGAAAACTAGGGGCCCCCACCCAAAGGAGTGGGTAAATTTCCAAAAGGTTGGGTGGGTGGAGGTTCTTGGTTGTAGATAATATCATGACATGCAGATTTAGAATAAAATAAAACTAAACAAAATAATATCACAAGTAAATGTACAGAAAAACGGTTTGCAATATTCACGCCGAATCAATGTAACGGTACAATTTGCGGCAAACTTACTCCGAAAGTAGTACCTTTTGTACATTAAGTGACAATATACAAGCTCTCTGTACAAACGGGCAGATTATACAAACATGCAAGATGTCGATAATATGTGTCGCCCAATTTCCTCCGAAAATACCAGATTGATAATTTTACGATTTTTAAAGTTATATTGCAAGAAATTTTGATAAAAACAATATAACGATTGAAAAATTTCTTCGTGAGATTTTTTAATTAGGAATTTCATGATAATTTCAGCAAAATTCCTAATTTTTTGATTAATCGTACGATTTTTGAAACAAATGTATTATGCGGGCATTTGTCGGCAGAAAAATTCGTTTTTTTCAGTGCCAGTCATTTCAGTTAGGAATTACATGACAATTTCAACAACATTCATAATTAGTTGACACATTGTATGATTTTCTCAAACAAATGCATTAATCCCTGCCGATGGTACGGCACTGAAACGGCACTACCCAGTGCCGTTTCAGTGCTGCTCGTTTAAAGCTACTCAGATTACAGTTTTAAATGCCTGCAGAAGTTCCCTTTATACCTGCGAATGGGCTACCAAGTAGACCAGCTGAAAGGGATTAAAAATGAAAAATTAAAATTCGTGAAATTTTGAAATTACCTCTGCGAAAGTTAGAAATTCAGAATCTACGGGTTTCGATAATTTCAGATATCTAACTTTTTTTTTGAAAAGTTTAAAATTGGAATGAACATAATGTATCTCGTAAATGGAATGAGATACGCCAAAACAGACAACATTTTCGAATTCAACTTCAGAATAGTATATTAGTATATAATTTATAAGTATAAAATATATATAATGAGAAAATTCATAAATTAAAAAAAGTGTTAATAATTGGAAGAAAGTTTTAAAAAGGGATTCGGGTTGGTGGCGGCCAACTACTGTAAACCACTCTGCCAGCCCGGTACGTGACGAATACAATAGGACCATTACATGACCGTCGCATCACTCTGAGTGCCGTTTAGGTGTCCAAATCAGCACAAACAGTCACTGAAACGGCACTGGCGGCCCAGTGCCTTTCGCACATTGGAACTTCATGATCATTTCAGCAATTTCCAATGAATGCAACAGATTTCCGAAAGATGTACAAAATATTTCAAAAAATTTCATGAACATTTCGTAATGATTGTAAAAGAATACAAAAATTCCAAAGATATCAAAAAGGGTACAGTCCACCACATTTCGAAGATTTCAAAACATTGCATACGACCAAGAATCCATTGCATTGGAGGCACATTGTCTTCACGCAGGGTAACGAGATCGCCGATTTTCACGTTGGTAGTTTCGCCGCTGTGCCATTTCTTCTTGACGTTTAATGCGTGCAGGTACTCCTTGTACCAACGTTTCCAGAAATGTTGACGCATCTGTTGGACGTGCTGCCAAGACGATAAACGTCCTGAAGGAATTTCCTCCAGGTTTTGTTCTGGCATGCTTGCAAATGAGTCACCAATGAGGAAGTGACCAGGTGTGAGAGCGACTAGATCATTGGGATCGGAAAGGATGGGAGTTATTGGCCGCGAGTTTAGAATTGCTTCTACCTCAACCGCAAAAGTCAATAATTCGTCGTATTGCAATAATTTTGCACCAATCACGCGAAGCATGTGGTGCTTAAATGATTTTACCGCCGCCTCCCAGAGCCCCCCAAAGTGGGGAGATCTCGGAGGGATAAAATTCCACGCGATATTTTTCTCGGTAAGAGCTCTTTTCACGGATTCATTATGATTTTTCGATTGCAAGAAATTTTGAATGTCTTCGATTTCGTTTTTGGCACCCAAAAAATTTGTGCCATTATCCGAATAAAGATCGGAGCTCTTACCCCTTCTACTGAAAAATCGAGAGAGAGCCGCTAAAAAAGCTTCGGTGGTCAGATCAGCCACAAGCTCGATATGAATTGCTTTGGTTGCGAGACATACAAAAATAGCTGCATAAATTTTAATTTTCGTTCGATTGCGATGTCGTTTCTCCTTTATATAAAAGGGACCACAATAGTCGATTCCCGAAGCTAGAAAGGCGCGATTAAGAGAGAGGCGACTTTTTGGAAGATTTCCCATCGGGTAGTGCGGTGTCGCGGGTTTAGCACGTGCACAGATAATGCATTTGCTAATCACGTTTTTTGCTATTTTTCGTCCGTTTACAATCCAGAAATCTCTGTGGAGAGCATTAAGCGTAGCTTGTGTGCCTCCATGCATCATTTTGATGTGCTCTTCGCGTATTATAATTTTTGTCAAATGATGATCTTGTGGCAGCAAAGCTGGGTGCTTTTGTGAGTAGGGAAGGTCAGCTTTGTTTAATCGACCGCCTACCCGCAAAACGCCTTCTGAATCAACAAAGGGAGCCAAAGGTGCTAGTTTGCCTTCTAAGGCTCGCTTTGATTTTAAAGTTTTTAATTCCTGAGGAAACGCTTCAAGTTGAATAATTTTAATTATTTTCACTCTTGCATTTTATAATTCCTGAATTGAGAGTTCACCCAGTAATTTTTCGTCTGATTTCGCGTTCTGAGTGACTCGTAAACAAAATGCTGTTAATCGTTTTAATTCATGAAGAGAAGAAAATTTGTCAAAGAAATTTAATTTTTCGATTTTCGCTGGAGTGTTTTTGGTTTCGATTTTTGTGACGTGTGATACAATTGTGCGCTTTTCTGGTATTTCCACGATTTCCAATTCAGATCGAGGCCAGAGGTTTTCGTTTTTACTTAGCCACGAAGGCCCGCTCTGCCATAGATCTGCATTGACAAATTCGCCAGGCAGAAGCCCGCGAGACACGAGGTCAGCTGGATTACTTTCTGAGCGTACATGTCGCCACTCATATAAACTTGAGATTTTTTGGATTTCTGCAACGCGGTTACCAACAAAGGTTTTTAGTAAATGAGATGGAGTATTTATCCAATGTAAGACTATTGTCGAGTCAGACCAAAAAATCGTTTTTTCAAATGATAGGTGACGCAACGCTTGAGAAGTGGCTTCGAATAAATTTGCCAGTAATAAAGCTGCACAAAGCTCTAGTCTTGGTAGAGTTGTAGATTTCAAAGGAGCAACTCTCGATTTTGAGCAGACTAACCGCGATTCGCATTTTCCGTCTTTCGTTTTCGATCGAATGTATATGCAAGCACCGTAAGCTCGCTCGCTTGCATCGCTAAATCCGTGAAGTTGTAAACTCGCGTGATTATCACTAATAATTTTTCGATTAATTTGTATTTTATCGAGTGAGGATAGTTGAGACCGATAATCGCGCCACGCCGTGTGTATCTCGAGCGGGACCGCCGCATCCCAATCTATTCCTAATTGCCACAATTTTTGCATTTGGATTTTCGCATGCACGATAACTGGACCCAAAAGACCGAGTGGGTCAAACAATTGCGCAATTTGTGACAGAATATTTCGTTTCGTTACCCTTTTATCGTTGTCTATTTGATTGAAAGAATACGCTAAAACATCCTGCTTCGAGCCCCAGTGAACCCCAAGTGTTTTCGTTGTTTGATCTAAATTTAGCAGTAAAAACGATTCTTCAGACTGTTCCGATAACGATTCGATTAAACGATGATCATTGGAGGCCCACTTTCTTAAATTTAATCCACCCTTGCGCGTTATTTCGATTAATTCGTCGCGTATCAGTTCAGCCTCCTCGCGTGTTGAGGCTCCGGTGAGCATGTCATCAACGTAAAAGTCCGTTTTTAATATTTGAGAAGCTCTTGGAAATAATTCGGATTCATCGTTTGCGAGTTGATGAAGAGACCGAGTCGCTAGAAATGAAGCGGCAGAAGTTCCGTAAGTTACGGTATTTAATTCAAATATTTTCACGGGTTGTTGGGAATCTTCTCGCCACAAAATTCTTTGATACTTTCGGTCGTCAGGGTGTATTAAAATTTGACGATACATTTTTTCTATATCAGCCGTTAGGACAAAAGAATATGAGCGGAAACGAGTGAGTATAGAAAACAGGTTGTCTTGAATTGTGGGACCTACCATAAGAGTATCATTTAGCGATAAGCCAGTTGTGGTTTTGGCCGAGCCGTCGTAAACTGCGCGAAGTTGCGTTGTCAGACTTGACTCTTTGATCACTGCATGATGAGGTAGATAATAGCCCTCACGAGTAGAGACGTTTTTTACTTCAGTCATGTGATGACTCTCTTCGTATGTCTTTAGATTTTCGATATATTTCGCTTTTATATCCGGTTTTTTCGCTAAAGATCTCTCGAGTGCGTAGAATCGTTTTTCCGCGGTCGTATATGATTCGCCTAAATCGACTACGTTTTCCTTGAACGGAAGTCTAACGATATATCTTCCGCTCTCTTGATCTCGACATGTATTCTTTGTGTAATGAATTTCGCACGCGTTTTCCTCGTTCGATAAAATCTTTCCCTCAGGGCAATTTTCGATTTCCCAAAATTTTTCTATTTGACTTGTCAGTGACATTGTCAATAGATGGCAAGAAGTTGATTTGGGAAATTTTGGTAAAGTGATTTTGCCCGCTATTATCCAGCCAAAAACTGTGTTTTGTAATACAGCAGTCTGCCCAGGAATTTGTCTTTGTCCGACGGCCAAAAGTTGCAGAAAATACTCAGCACCGATAATCGCATCGATGGGACCTGGTTTGTTAAAATTGGGGTCAGCTAATCTAAGATCTGAAGGAATATTTAATTGCGTTTTGTTAATTGGTTCTGAAGGTAAACGTTCGTTGATTTCGTCTACTATCAGAAAATCGAGATCTAGAGAGAAGTTATTGATACGCGATTTCACGGTGGCGCTTGTCATATACTCTATCCTTGATGACATTGAATTTACAGCACCAAGAGGAATGTCGATTTTTTGTTTGGACAAATTAAATTTTGCGGCCATTCGTTTAGTTAAGAGATGTGGTTGTGAGCATGAATCAAGCAGAACTCTGCATTCGTGAGGCGTTCCCTTTTGATCCATTATATGGACAATTGCGGACGTTATAATATTTTCGGAGGGTACGCTGTTTTTTAAAGATATTGCATTTACATGAGCCGATTTCACGGGTTTTTCGTTCTCGATATGCAATAAAGAATGATGTCTTTTATTACACGATTTACAATGACTGGATCTGCAGTCCTCCACGCTGTGATTTGACTTGAGGCAATTAAAACACAGATTTGCCCTTTTCACAATGTTTATACGCTCCGAGACCGTCGCATTCACGAGGGACTCACAGTATTGTGTGAAATGAGAGCCCTTACATAAATGACAGAATGGTTTCACTTGCGTCGCATACGAGGATATGTTTCGATTATTGTCATTTTGTCCGTTTTGCCGTCGATTAAATTGTTGATTATTTTGAGGAACCTTCGAATTGAATTTACCCGATTGATCAAGTTTTTCGCTTTTTATGATCTTATGAGTTTCAAGAACCTTACGGCGAGAATGCAGAAAGTCGAGCAATCGGCTCATAGTTGGAAGCGCGACTCCTTGAATTTCTTCCTTCCATTTGAGACGTGATTGTGGATCTAATTTTGAGACGATTAGATAAATTGGAAAGGATTCCAAAGAAGGTTTGCTTAGGGCCTCAAGTGCACGATAGTGCTTTGTCGCATTATCAAGAATATCTCCTAGCGCGGTCGCCGATGAATTTTGACAAGGAGATAGCTCAAAAAGGGCTCGTATTCGATTGTTAATTACCGCCGCGGGATCATCATAGTATTTTTCTAAAATATTCCATGCTACTATATAATTCGCGGAAGTAGTCTCTAACGATTCGATTTTTTCTGCTGCCTTTCCTAATAGGCACGATCGCAGATACATTAATTTTTCGGAATCAGTGAATTTTCGATTACTATGAACTGCCGATTTGAATGTATCGCTGAAGCCAGGCCATTTTTCGTATGAGCCTTCGAATTTAGGTAAATCCATTTTTGGAACTCGATAATTTGCTTCGACGATTTCATTTACTGGATGATCTATAAGAGATATATCATGTACAGTAGCTTTAGATCTTCCCGAATTATGGGAGTTCGCGTTTTGAGTTGAAGAATCGGAATTTGAGCTGCCTGGGCCGTTTGAAAGAAGTAAAATCTGAGAATTTGTGGATTGTATAACTGACGCATTAGACGTATTATCAGCCGCGAAAATTGCCTTGGCCTTCCCGATCGCGAAACAAACTTCATCCTCAAAGTCACTTCTCTCCTTATCTTCCGCATCTAAATCCGTTTCCGAGACTAACGATTCGATTTGCGATTGAATCGTATTAAAAAGGTCTTCAATTTTTTCTACTCTCGCGAACTTTTATCGTAATACCTCTACAATTATCTCGCTGGCTGGCCTTTCAACATAGTTTTTTAATTTTGTTACTTTCGTCTTTAAAGTGGCACGCTCTCGAACAAGTTTTTTATATGGCGCAACGTTTTCTGGATCCATTTTGAACAACAATTATTGTTTCACGAATTAAAATAGAGCAATTCAAACACGGACCAATAAATATGGGTAGGAAATATACATGGAAATAATGACCCAGATAACAAGCATGAAAGACTTACGTTTACGTTGGTTGACTTGGGTTGAATTGTTTCTATTGCCGGCTGATGAAGGCTGCGCTGCTGATATGTTGCGATTCAATGGTATCCAAGGATTTTCGATTCGATTTTGAAATTTTCGATGATTCTGCTTCCATCCGTGTGATATGACGTTGCAGGATCTCTGTTGTTAGTATTTGGAATGAGCCAATGCACGAATTTTACTTGCATGGGACTCGATACACACTTTACAGTTTCGTTTTCGTTAGAAAGTACACTTTTGAATTGATGCACTCTCACTGAAGTCACTTTTTTCGATTACGTTCACAAGTTCGTTAAAATTCGATATTATTTGATACTCGAAGCACGAATGATTGTCCGATCACGTTTCGTTAAAGTTCATTGATAAGTGTTCGTTATTTTCAAATTCGATATTCGTTTTCGTTATTCGTTTTCGATATTCGTTTTCGTTATTTAATCACTCGCGATTGTATTCTATCCACAGGTTCGTTTTTTGATAATGGATGTGAATAATTCACGTTAAATTCACAATCCGGCTCTCGAAGGACCATATGTTGCGTTGCGGATCACGACACAGGACAAGCTTATGCGTTAGCTTGCGTTAGTGATCACTCCTTGGAACTTTTATGAACAAGGATCTCGTAAATAAATCGTTAAATCGATTAAGGTAAAAATTCGTATTTATTTAAAAGGTAAATGCATGAAGGTTGAATGAATACACTTAATGTTTCGCGAGCGATTATTTTAGTTTTAGCCGATCAGAGAAAAGGGTTGTTCGTTTGGGTGACTCTCGTTGTCGACTGCCGATTTTAAGTGCCGAAATCGGTGTTCAAGGTGGGGTCGAAGATGACAAATTGAAGTGGGGGTGCTAGTGACGTAGTTGGTGACGTAGATATACAAATAGAAAATGTCCTGAAGTTCTGAGGATGAAACAGGCTACAGGGTTGAGGATTAGCAAGGGTCTAGCAGGGGCGGTAAGGAAAGTTACAGAGGCGACGAGCTGGACAATACCTTCAATAAAATTAGACGTCTGTTTCTCGAAATCATAAACGAGGATTTAGAAATAAGAAAATCTTGAAGGCGGCAAACATCTGCCTGACCGTTATTAAAATTATGAGCTAGTAAATCGAGCTTGCTGATGGAAAAGGATAATTCTCTAACATACGGCTTTGAAGCAAAATAAGGAACTCGAAATCTAAACATTTTCCTTAAGCCGCAACAGATTTCACATATTTAAATGATTTCAAACGAATATGAAAGATTTCACAAATATTTCAAAGATTTCATAAAATTTTCATAAACATTTGAAAAGAACACGAAAATCACGTACAACTGCGTACGTAGAGTACAGTCAAATTAGCTGAAAGGAGGCCATTTTGTAGAAAAAAGTAGCAGAATTTCCTTTTTATTACAACAACTACACGTGCTATTAGTTTTTCTCATGAGGAAACGAAGAAGCGCAATGAAATTTCAAATTTAAATAGATTGTCGGATCATTAAAATTAGAAACATTTTTTAGAAGCTCTCAGGGTCAAAATACTAAGCGCTTGCTTCTATAACCGGTTATTGCAGACAGCCCCTGAGTTGTGCAAACATGCAAAGTTTGTGTCTAATGCGAATCAATCTGGTATTTTCGGAGGAAATTGGGCGACACATATTATCGACATCTTGCATGTTTGTATAATCTGCCCGTTTATACAGAGAGCTTGTATATTGTCATTTAATGTACAAAAGGTACTACTTTCGGAGTAAGTTTGCCGAAAATTGTACCGTTACATTGATTCGGCGTGAATATTGCAAACCGTTTTTCTGTACATTTACTTGTGATATTATTTTGTTTAGTTTTATTTTATTCTAAATCTGCAGGTCATGATATTATCGACAACCAAGAACCTCCACCCACCCAACCTTTTGGGAATTTACCCACTCCTTTGGGTAGGGGCCCCTAGTTTTCGTATACGGTGTGTTTGCCCCTGAATGAATCAATGTGGGTCATAGTGGTCGCTTCATTACCTGCAGACTTGAGTTATAACAGATCGTAGTTTTTCCTTTTTCCGCTAGGGTCGCGCAAAAGAATTCCGAGCACGATAACTGCTTTACCTGCTACCTGCTTCCCTTAATAGTAGAACACTGTACCACAAAAAGTGATTTTTCTTCTTTTCATTGTTACATGAAAAATATATTTTTTTCGGAAAAAGCGCTCTGTACCGAGAGTCTTTATACCCTCTAGATTATTTATACAAAAAATCAGACAAAATGGCTTCACCGTTTGGCCTGAATCCATTTTCTACGATTTACACTCGATTTCCAGGGCCCTTAAGCTTTCACGTTTACCTGGCCAGACTTTTCTGCGATTTTTTTTTGAACGAGTTGCAAGCGATCAAAGTGAGGGTCGCTTACTTTTGACGCCGACTTTAGGCTCCCGGGCATTATGCACTATAACGGGATTACGCTAACTAAGCCGACGGTGATTGTAAATATTTGTCAGACTGCTTTAAAAGTGTTTACGTTCCCGCTAAGCAGCTAAGACTTTCCACCACAACATCTTTATTAAAAGGTCACATAGGCATCAAACTTAAACTGAACTTTTCTTAAATAAGACTTGCAATTATTTCTTTAGCAAACAAAATAACTTCGGGTATGGATCTTAATACCCAGTTTTCTTTTCAGATCCTGCGCAGATGCCTTAGCAAATCCACTCTGTTTTATTTTCAATCTATTTCTTGAAAAAGGAATCTACCCTAATATTTAGAAACATGCTAAAATCTGCCTAGTTTATAAATGTGTTGATAAAGCAGATTTTAAAAAAACTATCGTACTATTGCAATCATTAACAATTTCTCTAAAGTTCTTGAATCATGTCTAGCGGGCTTCATTTCATCCTCCATTAGACCTTATCTATCAGAACGACAACATGGTTTTATACCCGGTCGCTTCTTCACTGCTGCAGCTTTTTCTCATAAATAGGGAATATTGTGTTCAATTTTCAGGATGAGCGAAAGAAATGTGTGGTTTGAAATCCGGAAAAAGGAAAAAAAAATTTTTTGACATCGGTTAATATCTTCTGTTCTCTTTTTTGATTTGAAAATTCAAATTTTTGAAAATTCCAAAAAGTTTTCCTAAAGCTTCGAAAATTATGGCGAATTTTTTCTATGCACAGTTTTTGCTAGTTAATAATAAATAAAAAATTATAAATTAAAAAAAAAATGCTTTGCTACGCTTAGAATTTTTCAGGGTTATGCCACGACCCATTCTGTAGTTAGAAAAACGTGCGCTATAGTTCAGGCCAGCCCAAGTAGGGGAAAACTGCTCATTTGCCAGATGGGAATTTAAACCACCACCGACCTCTACTCATTCAACTTCACGAGAGCGACCAGCCCCCAAGCCTCTGAACCTGAGAAGAGGGAAGTGGTGGTGGAACTCGAACATGTGACGAATGAGAAGTTTTCCCCTACTTGGGCAGGCCTGCTATAGTTTGTCCACAGCGGCGCAACGCCGAACTAACGGCGCGTCGATCGTCACTCGATTAGTTTAAAACAGGTAGCGCATATTGATTCATTTTTTGAAGTTTTATAAATGAACTGTGAATAAAAATTGGCGGTAGTTACTGCATACTACCCAATTACACTAGTTAGTATAAAGCAAAAAAATCAAACAAGGAAAAGTTACATTTTTTTCAGTACCGCGAAATTTAAAACTGGCATCATTCTTAATTGTAAGTTTGAAAAATTAAAAGCTCTTCAATTTCAAAGATTTCCAATTTAAAGTTCTACAATTTTCAAGATTTACAATTGAAAATTCTTTAATTTTAACGATTTGCAGTTTTAAATTGTTTAATTTTTAAGATGTATAAATAAAAATTCTTCAATTTTGATGACTTTGATGATTGTGAAGATCAAAAATTAAGAATTTTCAATTCTAAATCTTCTAAATTGATGAAATTTCAAATTCACCATCAAAATTACAGAATTTTTAATTTTAAAACTCAAAATTTGTATAATTATTAAATTTAAATTTAAAAAAAATGTTTAATTTCAGGTACATACAAATTCTACAATTTGCAAGATTTCAATTCGAAATATTTCAATTTGCAGAAATTTCGAAAGTTAATAATCAAAATTTTGATAATTATTAATTGTAAATTTTGCAAACTTGAAACTTTTCAATTTTTAATATTTACAATTCAAAGTTCTACAGTTTTGAAGAGTTACAATTGAAAACTCTTGAATTTTGAAAATATATAAATGCAAATTATTCCAATTTCAAGATTTATATTTTGAAGGTATATACTTTTGGAGTTGAAAGAACATAAAGAAGGATTAATAGTAGAAGAGATAAATATGGGAGGAGACAGGTGGAAGATAGTGTGGGTGTATGTGAACGGTGATATGCAGGAGATGAGAGAACTGATGGAAGAAAACAGCTAGAGATTAGGCTTATAATAGGAGAAGACTTTAATGCGAGAACAGGAGATAGAGGAGGAAGGGAATGGGATGGAGAGCGAGGAAGAGAGAAGGTTAAGAGACTAGAGGTAGGGAATTATGTACACTCGGATCACTTTCCCATAATAGTGACAGTAGAGGGAGAAATGAGTAATAACAATAAGGCTAAAAAGGAAGCAAGAGTAAAAAGAGCAAGAAGAGGGGATTGGTCAATGGAAGGTAAATAACAGTTTAAAGAAAAAGTCAGGAATATCAAAATGGCGGATGGAAATGTAAACGAGGAAATGGAAATAATGATAGGAGAAATAAAAGGAGAATCAGAGTGCACAAGCAAAAAAGAAGTTAGTGAAGAAGAGGATAGAAGTGGATGGGATGAGAATTGTAAACAGCAGAAGAAGGAAGTGAAAAGGGAATTAAGAAAATGGAGAAAAGGGACAAGTAGTGGAGAAGAATATAGGAGAAAAAAGGAGTATACTGAGTTGTGTGAGCAAAAAAAAAGAGGAGGAAAATAAAAGGTTTGAAGAAGAAGCGGAGAAGGGTAGGACGGAAAAAGAGGTTTGGAAGGTGGTAAATAGAGAGAGAAGAAGGAAAAAAGTAAACCAGGATATTGAGATGGTAGAATGGAAAAAATATTTTATGGAATTACTAGGAGGGGTAGGAAGGAAAGTTAGGAAAGGAAGAAAGGATGGCAGGGAAACAGATGAGGAGGAGGACATTACAAGGAAGGACATAGTCAAGGTATTAGGGATGATGAAAGATGGAAAGGCACCTGGTATAGATGAGATTACAAATGAAGTATGGAAATATGGGGAGACAGAATTAAAGGAATGGGCATGAATAATGTGCAATAGAGTATGGAGAGGAGAAGGGTGGCCAGAGATATGGGAAGAAGAAGTAGTGATACCAATAGTGAAGAAAGGCAAAGGGGAGGAGGTTAAAGATTATAGGGAAGTGACACTAATGCTGTACTGTATAAAGTATATATGACTGTTTTATCGGAGAGGTTAAAAAAAGAAGCTGTGGAGAAAAAGATAGAGCCACCGAATCAGACAGGGTTTAGAAAAGGGATGGGGGTGATGGACAATATATATGTTCTGAACTATTTAGTAAATAAGAGGATTAAAAGGGAGAAAGGGGAAATGGTAGCAATATTCGTGGACTTAAAGGCGGCGTTTGACTCATTAGACCGAGGCGAGAAAGAAAAAGTTATGGTGAAAAAGGCAATACGAAAGGGATTAATAAAGAGAGTATCGGAAATTTTTAGAGAGACAAAAAGCAAGGTAAAGGTAGGAGAGCAAGTAGGAGATAGTTTCTGGTTGATGCGAGGAGTAAGGCAAGGATGTCCTCTGATCCCACTTTTATTTAATATATTAGTATCAGACTTGAAAGAAGGAGTAAAGAGAAAAGGGTGGGGAGGAGTTAGGATAGGGAACGGAAAGATATATACACTGGCATACGCAGACGATATAGTGTTGATGGCAGAGCAGGAAGAAGGAATGGCGGGCTTAATTACAGGATTAGAGAAATACTTAGATGGAAAAAAGTTGAATTTAAATGTAGAAAAGACAACGATAATGAGGTTTAGAA
Source organism: Andricus curvator (assembly GCA_932195095.1). Classification (NCBI taxonomy): domain Eukaryota; kingdom Metazoa; phylum Arthropoda; class Insecta; order Hymenoptera; family Cynipidae; genus Andricus; species Andricus curvator. The sequence continues at coordinate 8,708 of CAKNYM010051794.1, read as the reverse complement.
AAGGAGGGGGAAGAAAGAAAGAATGGACGGGAAGATGGAAGGGCATAAAATTAGAAGAAGTAAAAGAGTTTAAATATTTGGGATATACCTTGCAAGCAAATGGAGATCATAGAGCTCATATAAGAGAAAGGATAAAAAAAGCAGCAGGGGTAATGAAGCAGATATGGGGAATAGGAAAAAGAAGGTTTAAAAAAAATGGAGAAGGAGAATCTGGTTATTTGATACACTGGTATGGCCGGTATTAGGTTATGGAGCAGAGATATGGGGATGGAAAGAAAGGAAAGAGATTGAGAGTTTACAAGAAAGGTATATAAGGTGGAAGCTAGGGGTAGACTGGAGGACGCCGGTATATTTGATGAGAGAAGAAGCGCAAAGGGATAAATTAAGTACTAGAGCGGGAAAGAGGGCATGGAATTTTGAGACGAAGCTGAGGGAGGGAAAGGGAGAGGAGTTAGCGAGAAAGTGTTTGATGGAGGTAGAAGAAAGGAGAGGGAGGGCGATGGAATTAACGAGATGGGAAGAAGAAAGGAGGGAGTTCTTTAAGGCTAGAGATATAGAAGACGGGACTGGAGTCAACTATGAAGAAGTGGAAAAAAAGGATAGGGAAAGACAATTAATATAAAGATGGGGTATGATTGAGGAATCAAAACATAATAAATGGTATAAGATGATAAAAAAGGAAGGAGTACCAAAGTATTTAGAAAAGGGATGGGGAGAAAAAAGATGGACTAGAATAGCAAGATTTATATTGGGAAACGAGGTAAGGACAGGTATGTATTGGGAAAAAAAAGAGAACAGGAAGTGCAGAATCTGTGAATGGGAAGAGGAAACATGGGAACATGTATGGGAAGGATGTAGGAGAGGAATGGAAGATAAAGGAAGCTGGCAAGAGAATGTGGTAAAGATTCTAGAGGAGGATGGTTTGAGGTAAGAGTGGATGAAGGAGTTAGAGGGTGCTAGGGGAGCAAATGAGAAAGAATGGATGCAAAAAAATGGCAAAATGGAGTTACAAGAGAAGTGAAAGAAAAAGGAAATGGAAGTCGCTTAAATTAGAAGCGTAAAGATTAGTAAGTAATGGTTATGTAATAGCATAAGTAAATTAATATGCGTTTGCGTTATCGCGCTCTCTCTCTCTCTCTCTCTTTGTATCTCGCTTGCACTCTTGCTTTCGATCGCTCGCTCACTCGTTCGCTAACACGTCCCAAATTGCGCTATCGTCATAAAATAGAAATAAGGACATAGATATAAGATTTTCTGTAAATAGGTGTAAATAACTGTAAACATTATGAATAAAAAAGAAGGAATATACTTTTGAAAGCTTTTTTGTTGGAATAGTTCAATTGAGGGTTCGGATCAAAGAATGGGTCGCGCGCTCGAAAACGCGGAAAAGTATTGTCCACGAGTCTCGTGATATCCAAATTTTAAAGTTCCAAAAATTAAATTTTTAAAAATATGAACATATAGAAACAGGCAAGACGGAACTTTTTTATATTTGTAGTTTTTGTGTCCGATGAATATTTTTAATAGTAAAAGTGAAAAAAAAATGTTCCCAAATTCAATTATTTTTTAAAACATAAATCGTCAAAACTAAGCTAAATATTATTGAAACTGTTTAAAATTTGGTATAAGCACGCAATGTACCCTAACGATGCCTGCAAACTGGAAAAAACAATCCAAGCTGCCTATTGTTTAATAATAATTAATTGCAAATTGAGATCGGTCGATAAGCACGTTTTTTTAGTTTCGGGAAAGAAAAGTATCGAGGAAACTTCAGAGTTGAAAGAACTTCCAGTGAGACGCTTGTTCCTCACTATTAAAATAAGATTTCTGGAAATTTTTAGATCGATTCATTAAAAATTGACGGAAATATCCATTATGTAATAAAGCACACGACGCCGTCTACGATGGCAAGCGCTTCTCAACGTTCGCTTGTACTCTCCCCGGTACTCGCCTATAAAGGACGCGACTTTTCAATAATAATTAAATATTTTAAAACCTGCCTCTTGCCCCCAATTGATAGAAATTCGACTGCTTTATACGTTTTTGACTTGCATTTGTTTTCAGTGAATTGGCATTTAATTAAAAAGTAGAACATTTCTTCCTTCGCAATTTTTTCCACCCTTTACTTTGTTTTCTTATTCACAGTAATAAAGAATGTAAACAAACCTTCTAGTGCCTTTGTTTTGAAATTTTCGACGAAGCGCCGAACAACGAATCCTTAGATGCTGAATGTTACTATTGAAAATTGTTCTTGAATTTATCAAATATACCATCGAAAATTAAAAATAATGAAAACGAGCATTCACTGTTGGATTTACATTCTGGGAATAACCTAATTAAAGCGGGGAAATTTGATGACGAATTTTTCAACGATTCGAACTTATATATTTCTCTGTATAATAATTTGAACAGCTAAAATCTTACAAATTAATTATCACTTCGCTTGCACTGTTTTACAAAGGTAACAAAACATTTTTGGGAAATAATTATTGTACAATCGTATAACGCACTTTGATGTTTTTTGTTTAGAAATAACCGAAGGTCTTCCAGATATAACAAATAACTTCAGACCGACCCGCACATTCCGAAAAAAATTGAGACACTGAGGCCTTTTCATAGTGAAAATTTCAAAACAAAAGCACTAGACAGTTTGTTTACATTATTTATTACTGTAAAAAAGAAAACAAAGTAAAGGTTGGAAAAAATTGCGAAGGAAGAAATTTTCCTACTTTTTAATTAAATGCTAATTCACTGAAAACAAAAGCAAGTCAGAAACATATAAAGCAGTCGAATTTCTATTAATTGGGGGCAAGAGGCAGGTTTGTAAATATTTAATTATTATTGAAAAGTCGCGTCCTTTATAGGCGAGTACCGGCGAGAGTACAAGCGAACTTTGAGAAGCGCTTGCCATCGTAGACGGCGTCGTGTGCTTTATTACATAATGGATAATTCCGTCAATTTTTAATGAATGAATTTAAAAGTTTCCAGAAATCTTACTTTAATAGTGAGGAACAAATGTCTCACTGGAAGTTCTTTCAACTCTGAAGTTTCCGCGATAATTTTCTTTGCCGAAACTAAAAAACGTGCTAATCGACCGGTCTCAATTTGCAATTAATTATTATTAAACAATAGGCAGCTCTGATTGTTTTTCTCATTTTGTAGGCATTGCTAAGGTACATTGCGTGCGTATACCAAATTTTAAACAGTTTCAATAATATTTACATGAGTTTTGACGATTTATGTTTCAAAAAATAGTTGAATTTGGGGACATTTTTTTTCACGTTTCTATTTTTACTATTAAAAATATTCATCGAACAAAAAAACTGCAAATATAAAAAAGTTCCGTCTTGCCCTTTTCTATTGTCCATATTTTCAAAAATTTAATTGTTGGAACTTTAAAATTTGGATTTCACGAGACGGATGGACAATTCTTTTCCGCGTTTTCGAGCGCGCGACCCATTCTTTGATCCGAACCCTCAATTTTAAAGATTTACTATTAAGAAGTCCTCAAGTTTAAAGATGTATAAATAAAAATTCTTAAATTTTGATGATTTTTAGGGACTACTGGAAAATCGGGAAAAATAAAATTGCTGATACTGTAAAATTTCCGAAGGGGAAAATTCCCTGATAATAAAATTCATAAACAATAGAATGTCCAAATAATAAAATTCCCAGATTGGAAAATTCCCGAATTATAAAATTCCCGAATATAAACAATTTAAATTTTTTATAATTAAACAAATTTTTAATTATAATGTAGTTTTAATTGTAATTCGGCAATTTTCTATCGAGAATTTTATCATTAGAGAATTTTAAAATTCGGTAATATTATAAACTGTCTGGAATTTCATTATTCGTGAATTTTCCAATTCGGTAATATTGTAAACTGTTCAGGAATTATATCATTCGGGAATTTTAATATTTGTGAATTTTATTATTCTGAAATTTTATACGAGAATTTTCCAATTCGGGAATGTTACAGTATCGGGAATTTTATTTTGCGGGATTTTTCAGTCGTCCCGATTTTTATAGTCAAAAGACAAATTTTAAATTATAAATTTTTCAAAATTAAAAAATTAAAAATGCAAAGCATAAAAATTACAGAATTAATAATTGTAATACTTAATACTTGCATAATTTTTTATTGTAAATTTAAAAAATTAGAAACTCTTAAATTTTTTATGGCATAGTGTCACTTGCAAAATAAGATTTATATGTGATCATCACGGCAAATTTGTAATGTTTTATTTTAACATATTATAACACACATTATAACATATAGAAGTATGAGAAAATAGAGATTTTTCACAAAACCATTATTTACTCTTCAATAGCGGTTTGCATATAATGAAAATCATCTTAAATCAACGCAAGAGTACTCCCAGAATGCAAATAATTTGATTATCGTATGTTTTAATTATTATAAACAAATGAAATTAACAAATAGCCAAATATCGTAATTGTGGTTGAAAAAGATTTGTTCTTAGCTAAAAATGCTTTAAATTATTGTGAGAGTGATCGTTAGTCAGAATATCCATAAATTATTAAGAATTAGAATAGTTATATAAACAATTTTTTGCACAAATTTGGAATTTGTGTTTTTTTTTCTATTGCGGTTTTCCTCTTATCATCTGAATTGATGCAGATATTCTTGAAAATAACATAGGTTCAATTATATTTCTTAAAATGCAACAATTGTTAATCTTCTAAACAAATGAAATAAATAAACATAAAGCGCCGGCACTTTGGTCTGGAAAATAATTTTTTTGCACTATAACTGCTTTCAATTTTGGTTAGAGAGATTTTCAGTCTATATTTGTATATAAACTTAACAATAAGCAATTGTTATTATTTATTGTTATTATTTAATTTCAAATATCAAGAAATTTTTATGTATTTCAAAAAGTGCCAAAGCTTTGAATTTATTTAATTTGCTTACAAGATCAACAATTGTTCTATTTTAACAAATATAATTGAACCTATGTTATTTTCAAGAATACCTGCATCAATTCAGATAATGAAGGAAAATCCGAAATTGAAAAACCAATAATTCCAACATTTTCCACAAAAATGGTTTATAAATATTATAATTGTTAATGTTTCATAAAAGTTGTTACTGACGATCACTCTCATAATAATTTAAATTATTTCCAGATGAGAAAAAATTTTTTTCAACAAAAATTACAATATTTTTTAAATATATGAAAATTTTGTGATATTAGAATTTAAATAATAACAATAAATAATGACAATTGCTTATTGTTAATTTTATATAGAAATAGTGACTGCAAATCTCTCTCACAAAAATTTAAAGCATTTTTGATACAAAAAATTATTTTCCAGGTCAAAGTGCCAAAGTTTTATATTTATTTGTGTCATTTGTTTAAAAATCAACAGTTGTATTTTCACAAATATAATTGAACTTATTCCATTTTTCAGAATATCTGCATCAATTCAGATCATAAAAGGAAACCCGCAATTGAAAAAACCACAAATTCCAAATTTGTGCAAAAAATTGTTTATAACAATTCTAATTGTTAATAATTTATGTATATTCTGACTAACAATCACTCTCACAATAAGTTCAAGCATTTTTAGCTAAGAACAAATCTTTTTCAACCACAATGACGATATTTGGCTATTTGTTAATTTCGTTTGTTTATAACAATTAAAACAGATAATAATCAAATTATTTATAGCGCAAACCGCTATTGAAGAGTAAATAATGATTTTGTGAAAAATCTCGATTTTCTCATACTTCGAGTAATCATATAATAAATAAACAAATGAAAATGCAACAATCTCTATCTAAGGTGCTCTTGGAAATTTAGTGCTCTTCAATTTAAAAAAATAATAATTGCGGATTGGGGCAAAATTGAAGGCTGTAGACCTTTTGAACGAAAAAAATGCGTTTCCTCCCACAGTGCGGTTCAACATTTATATTATTACTGCAAATATTAACCAATTTTCATGAATCTTTTTTTCACATTCTTGAAATTATATGAATAAACTATTTCTGCTAATTAAAATTGAATCACGCGATTCTTTCATAATTTCTTTGACGAGGGTCGAGACTCAGGCCTCGAAAATACACACTCAGCTAGTATTGAGCGTCACTGCATTTTTTTTCTATTGTTCTTTTCTTTTTGTTCATAACGTCAAATATAAACATTTTTTCAAAAAACCGAGACTTCACAGGAAAAGAGACCAATATTTAGATGAGGTATGCAAAATATCAGACCAAAATATTCAACCGTGCGGCCGGAAACTGGAATTCCTTTTTATAACGCTGATAAATCCCCTAAATGTCTCTGCTTAATATTTGAAAGTACATTTTTCAAACCAACATGAACTTTAAAAAACCAAATTGTGCAACAAAATTGCACAAGAAGGCTTAAAAAGAATTATGTTCCTCAAAAAACTGTTTTTTTGTTTAAAACAAATACTCAAGAAAATCAATTTATGCAAAATAATTGCACAAAAAGTGTTAAAATAAGAGAAATATGGTTTCAAAAAACATTGTAAAACGGCTCATTGGAGACAGATATATGACATTTGAAAAAAGAGGGAGAAAAAAGAAAGAGACATCCAAGACACCTCTCCCTCATTTCTTTATTATTTATCTGTCTTTTTTATACTACCAGGGTATAACATGTTTCGAGGCCTTTTAGGCTTCCTCTACAGGGAAATTTTAATAGGGAGGAAAATTTTAAATTTTGTTCAATGTGGTTAAGAATAATTTTTAGAAAGAAGAAATTACATCTTTTACCGGATTTAAAAAAAAACAAGAAAATTACAAAAAGATAAGTTTTTATCATACCCGTAGATCAGGGCTCTCCAGAAGGCAGCCATTAGCTGCAAAGACTGCCAGTGGCAGCCACGAGACTAAGTCAAACAGGCCCTCATTAATTTTCGTCGAACTTGTCCTTAGACTCGTCCCTAATCCTTCACGGTAAATTACAGTTTGAACTGAAAAAATGAAATGTATTGAGAATTGAAGTAGAAAAAATCAGACCCTTCGGTATGAACAATGAGCCGCACCGAGCCGTGACCGTAACGACCGTAACCCCTTTCAGGATTCCTGGAAACCGAAGAAAAAAATGACAGAAAAACTTCGTGGCAGCCTGACACTTGTCGTGGCAGCCAACACCTGCTGAAAGTGATGAGCCCTGCTGTAGATTGAAATTGAAGTTTTCTTGAATTTTATTTCATCAGATATTTCGGACCGATTAACTGTCGAATGAACTCTCAGGATTATTTGATTGAAATTTTAATTAAAACTTAAAATTGTATTCAAATTTTTTTTCTTTTAAGATACAATCAATTCTCAGAAATATTAAAGACAAAAATGTAAATGGTGTTAATAATTCCTTAATAATTAACTTCAAATTCAATTCTCATTTTTAATTAATATTAGGATAACATATAAATATTCCTCATTAGTTTCTTATTAAAATTTCCCTTAAGAGGAAGCCTAAAAGGCCTCGAAACATGTTGGACCCTTGTAGTATAAAAAAGACGGATGAATAATAAAGAAATGAAAAAGAGGTGGCTTGGATGTCTCTTTCATTTTTCTCTCTCTTTTTTCAATTGTCATGTATCTGTCTCTAAGGAGCCGTTTTACAATGTTATTTGAAAACATATTTCTCTTATTTTATTTCTTTTTGTGCAATTATTTTGCATAAATTGATTTTCTTGAGAATTTGTTTTGAAAAAACGCTTTTTCAGGAACATCATTTTTTTAAGCCTTCTTGTGCAATTTTGTTGCACAATTTGGTTTTTTAAAGTTTATGTTGGTTTAAAAAATTTACTTTCAAAGGATTATAATTATTATTTTTTATAATTTATAATAATAATTTCATAATATAATTTTATTTTATTATTAATTTAATACTATAAAAATAATGTTGTAATTTATTATAATTTTAATAATGTATATAAGAGAAAAGAAACTTCTGTTCTAAAAATAGGTTTTAAGCATAGAGAGCTTTGCAACGAAATGATACCACAATGACGTAATTTTATTTTTCATGATATTTCGAAAATAACGCAAATTTTAATGTTTTTTTTAAACTTTAAGTAACATTCCTTTAGAATGGTAAAAACTTCATAATACAGATGTAACAACTTAATATCAGCATGATACTTATTATAAATAATTTGTTCCCTTCATGATGGAAAACTATATAATATATGAAACGCTCAGAGCAAAAGCGAACGAAGAAAAAAAAACGTACGTAGAAGCGAAGTAAAAACGCGCGAGAGCAAAAACGACCTAAAAATTGGTGAGAGGAAAAGCGAGCCAAGAATGAATGGGGAAGGATCCCCCACTTTGCTCAACTCGGCCAGCCTCGTGTAAAGCCGAAAATGCACGAGCACGAGCACGAACCCGAAGCTCGGGCCGAGTTCGCCCAACATCACGATTCGGTTTCGTTGACTTGTTGGCTATTAGGAGGTTTGGGTTGATTTTTGTTTTCAAAAATGCACACCTAAAGGAAAGACTTCAAATACATGTAATGAAGTCTTGAAATATTTAATGATTATGTCTTTCAGGAATTCTTATGGAATGTTTTAGACCAGGCATGCCCAACTCGGGGAAATTCCCTGTGAGAACACATGTTCCGCGTCCCTACTCTTTCTCCTAGAGAGCGAGAGCTGTGGTAGACGCATGCGCGTGGTAGAAGCGTACGTATGCGTCTACCACGCGC
>CAKNYM010051793.1:289212-321631 GCA_932195095.1 Andricus curvator | reverse complement strand
AAAGAGAAAGAGAAAGAGAAAGAGAAAGAGAAAGAGAAAGAGAAAGAAAAAGAGAAAGAGAAAGTTGGGTGGGGAAGGGGAATTATCCGCCTACACATCACGTTATTCGTGCACGTTTGCCATTCAATTTCGCTGTACAACCCTTGCTTGCTTAGAAAATATCACAAGCTGATAGGGTTGTTATTCAAACAATAATAAGTCACAGTTAGTGTGCTTAGCAACCACTAAAGCTGTCTATGTTTCTTTCTCTCCCATTCGATTAGAACCGTTTTTTACATTCTCATCATATTTTAAAATAAAATATTAAAATTAATTTTTTTTTTTAAGAATTCATGTTTTTTTTGGTCAGAAATTCATCAATTTGTTTAACAATTAATTGTTTAAACCGTAAGTTTAATTCTTCCGTTTTTTTCTTAAAATTTATCTTTTTGGTATGAAAACTCATCTATATAGATGAGAATTCCTGTACTTCTTTCAAAATTTATCTATTAACCACTGTTTTGAACTGACAATTTAACTATTTCATTTTTGTGTGGAAAATTTCGTATTTCTTAGAAATTTAATCTTCTTGGTTGAAAATTCATGGGTTTGGTTGAAAATTTAACTATTTCGTTGCAAATTTATTTTCTTTGGTTGAAAATTATTTTTAATTAAAAATTTAACTATTGTATTTTCAGTTAAAAATTAATTTCTTTGGTTGAAAATCTAACTATTTCGTTGAAAATTAAACTATTAAATTTTTGGTTGGAAATTTATATCTTTTAGTTGAAAATTCAATTCTTAGGTTGAAAATTGAAGTGTTTTGTTGGAACTTCTTTTTTTTCTGGGTTAAAAATTCATTGTCTTATCAGACAATTCAACTTTTCCGTTTTTGATTCAAAATTTATCTTTTTCTGTTCAAAACTCATCTATTTAGTTGAAAGTTTATGTATTTATTTTGAAATTTGTCTCTAATGTTGGAAAATTAATCTCTTGGGTTGGAAATTCAACTATTTAGTTAAAAATTCTTTTCTTTTTTGGTTGAAGATTCATCATTTTAGTTAAAAATTCAATTTCTTAACTGAACATTTAACTATTTCATTTTTCGTGAAAAACTTATCTTTTTTATAGAAATTTAATCTTTTTAGTTTGAAATTGGTCTGTTTCGTTGAAAATTCATTTGTTAGTTTGAAAATTCAACTATTTCGTTGAGAATTCATTTTTTTTTAGTTGAAAATTTTACTGTTATATATTTGATTGAAAAATAATTTGTTTGGTTGAAAATTTAACTATTATGTTAAAAAAATGTTTGTTTGAAATTTTTTTTCTAATTGAAATTTGAACTACTCTATTTTTGGTTTAATCTTTATATTTTTAGTTAAAAATTCATGTCTTTTGTTGACAAATTATGTTTTTTGGAAATAAGTTCATTTTTTTATGTTGAAGATTTAACTACATGGTGAATAATTCACTTTTTTTGGTTGAGGATTCATCATTTTAGTTCAAAATTCATTTCTCAGATTCAAAATTGAACTATTTTGTTGAAATTTTTGTTTTCCTGGATAACAACTCAACCAATTACTTAATAATTCATACTTTTATTTGAAAACTCGTATTTTATGGTAGAAACATAACCTCTTGGGTTGAAAATTCAACTATCTGGTTGAAAATTATTATTATTTTTTTTTTTTTTTGAAGATTCATCATTTTAGTTAAAAATTCACTGCTTTAAATGCAAATTTAACTCTTCCATTTTTTGTGGAAAATTTATCTTTTTTATATAAATGTAATCTTCTTAGTTGAAAATTTATCAATTTTGTTTAAAATTCATTTGTTTGTTTAAAAACATGACTATTTCGTTGAAAACTTGGTTGAAAATTCAACAATGATATATTTGGTGATATTTTTCGGAACTATCCTTTTTTGGTTGAATATTTATATTTTTAGTTTAAAATTCATTTATGCTGTTGAAAACTTGTCTCTTTTGGAAGAAAATTCCTTTTTTCTAAACTTAACTATGCGGTTAATAATTCAAATTTTTGGTTATAAAGTTTCGGTTAAAAATTTATTTCTTTGGTTGAAAATTCAACTATTTTGTTGAAAATTAAACTATTGAATTTTTGGTTGATAATTTATATCTTTTAGTTGAAAATTAAATTCTTAGGTTAAAAATTTAAGTATTTCGTTGCAAATTTATTTTCTTTGGTTGAAAATTATTTTTAATTTAAAATTTAACTATTGTATTTTCAGTTAAAAATTCATTTCTTTAGTTGAAAATCTAACTATTTCGTTGAAAATTTAACTATTGAATTTTTGTTTGGAAATTTATATCTTTTAGTTGAAAATTCAATTATTAGGTTGAAAATTTAAGTAATTTGTTGAAACTTTTTTTTTTTTTCTGCATTAAAAATTAATTGACTTATCAGACAATTAAACTTTTCCATTTTTGGTTAAGAATTTATCTTTTTCAGTTAAAAACTCATCTATTTAGTTGAAAATGTATGTATTTATTTTGAAATTTGTCTTTTATGGTGGAAAATTAATCTCTTGGGCTGAAAATTCAAATATTTAGTTAAAAATTCATTTTTTGTTGTTGAAGATTCATCATTTTACTTAAAAATTCAATTCCTTAACTGAAAATTTAACTATTTCATTTCTTGTGAAAAACTGATCTTTTTTATAAAAATTTGATCTTCTTAGTTTAAAATTTGTCTGTTTGGTTGAAAATTTAATTGTTCGTTTGAAAATTCAACTATTTCTTTGAGCATTCATTTTTTTTAGTTGAAAACTTTACTGTTCTATATTTGGTTCAAAAATAAGTTTATTGGTTGAAAATTTAACTATTTTGTTAAAAAAATGTTTGTTTGAAATTTTTTTTTCAAAATGAAATTTGAACTACTCTATTTTTGGTTGAATCTTTATATTTTTAGTTGAAAATGCATGTCTTTTGTTGAAAACTTATCTTGTTTGGAAAAAAGTTCATTTTTTTATGTTGAAGATTTAACTATATTGTGAATAATTCATTTTTTTTGTCTGGAGGATTCACATTTTAGTTTAAAATTCATTTCTCAGATTCAAAATTTAACTATTTTGTTGAAATTTTTGTTTTCCTTGATAACAACTCAACCAATTACTTAATAATTCATACTTTTATTTGAAAACTCGTCTTTTATGGTAGAAATTCAATCTCTTGGGTTGAAAATTCAACTATCTGGTTGAAAATTAATTTTTGTTTGTATGTTGAAGATTCATCATTTTAGTTAAAAATTCACTGCTTTAACTGCAAATTCAACTATTCCATTTTTTGTGAAAAATTTATATTTTTTATAGAAATGTAATCTTCTTAGTTGAAAATTTATCAATTTGGTTTCAAATTCATTTGTTTGTTTAAAAGTTTAACTATTTCGTTGAAAATCAACTATATTTGGTAATATTGTTCTGATGGAAAATTGAACTACCCTTTTTTGGGTGAATATTTATATTTTCAGTTTAAAATTCATTTATTCTGTTGAAAACTTGCCTTTTTTGGAAGAAAATTCCTTTTTTCTAAACTTAGCTATACGGTTAATAATTCAAATTTTTGGTTATAAAGTTTCGGTTAAAAATTTATTTCTTTGGTTGAAAATTTAACTATTTTGTTGAAAATTAAACTATTGAATTCTTGGTTGATAATTTATATCTTTTAGTTGAAAATTCAATTCTTAGGTTGAAAATTTAAGTATTTTGTTGAAACTTCTTTTTTTTCTGGGTTAAAAATTAATTGACTTATCACACAATTTAACTTTTCCATTTTTGATTCAAAATTTATCTTTTTCTATTCAAAACTCATCTATTTAGTTAAAAGTTTATGTATTTATTTTGAAATTTGTCTTTTATGGTGGAAAATTAATCTCTTGGGTTGAAAATTCAACTCTTTAGTTAAAACTTTATTGTTTATTTGGTTGAAAAGTTTACTGTTTTGTCTTTGCTTAAAAAATAATTTGTTTGGTTGAAAATTTAACTATTTTCTTAAACAAATTTTGTTTGAAATTTTTTTCCTAATTGAAATTTGAACTACTCTATTTTTGGTTGAATCTTTATATTTTTAGTTGAAAATTCATGTCTTTTTTTGAAAACTTGTCTTGTTTGGAAAAAGTTCATTTTTTCATGTTGAAGATTCAAATATATATTCTTTTCTTGAGAAATTTTTTTTTTTTTTTAATGAAAACTGAACCGATTACTTAATAATTCATACTTTTATTTAAAAACTTGTCTTTTATGATAGAAACTTAATCTCTTGGGTTGAAAATTCAGCTATCTGTTTGAAAATTAATTTTTTTGTTGTTGGTTGAAGATTCATCATTTTAGTTAAAAATTCACTGCTTTAATTTCACATATAACTATTCTCTTTTTTGTGGAAAATGTATCTTTTTTATAGAAATTTAATCTTCTTAGTTGAAAATTTATCGGTTTGGTTTAAAATTCATTTGTTTGTTTAAAAACTTAACTGTTTTGTTGAAAATTTGGTTGAAAATTCAACTATTCTATATTTGGTTGAAACTTAATTTCTTTTGTTAAAAATTTAACTATTTCGTTCAAATTTTTTTTTTTTAATTTTTTCAATGGAAAATTGAACAACAATTTTTTGGCTGAATATTTATATTTGTAGTTTAAAATTCAGTCATTTTGTTGAGAACTTGTATTTTTTGAAAGAAAATTCCTTTTTTCTAAACTTAACTATGCGGTTAATAATTCAAATTTTTGGTTATAAAGATTCTTCGCTTAATTAAAAAATTCATTTCTTAGATTAAAAATATAAATATATTGTTGAAAATTCCTTCTTCTCTTCTTTGCAAATTAATTTCTTCATTTGACTTATAACGCTTACATTTTTGGTTCAAATTTTTTTTTTTTTTTGAGTTCAAAGCTCAACTATTTATTTTAAAATTCATCGCCATCGTATGACCGTCTTTGCGTCCATAAATACGATAACTCTCGATAACTATCGTTCGTTAACCAGCATTCCTTGACCAATGGTTATGGTTTTATCCATTGAAAATGCTATCCAAAAATCGACTTTTCCATTTTCACGCCAAACGACGACCGATACCTAAAAAAGTAATTTTCCCTGTAACCATTTTTTGATAAGACTTGATATTTCGGGTTTATTTTTCGAAAATACTATGAAAAAATCCAAAATTCAAATTTTGAGTCAAACGATGCAATATATGGGAAAAAGTTTCGAAAAGTATATACAGCTTTTAAAAAGTCCTATACAATTTATTAGAGCTAATTTTCAATAGAACTTGTCATTTCGGTTTTATTTATCGAAAATACTCTGAAAAAATGGAAAATTCAAATTTTAAACCAAACGACGTGAAATACAAAAAAAAAGATTTAACAACGAATTGCAGCATCTGAAAAGTCCTACAAAATTTGTTTCAACCATTTTTTGATAGGACTTATTATTTTGGTTTTATTTGTCGAAAGTACTATGCAGAAAATTAAAATTTCGAAACAAAGAGTGTGAGACACGAGAAAATAAGACTTCTAGGATATTTTGTTTCATCCATTAAAAATAATATGTAAACAAAAATCCGATTTTTAGCATAATGACACGAGATAGGAAAGAATGTACGTTTGGCCAGAGGAGAGGAAAACTGCAGAAAACCGCCTACCAAGTTCCGCTGGTGTTTCGACAGTTGAGTTTGAGGGCCATCTGGTACACACTCTCTCTGTTATCTTATGCAATCTCATGCAATCTTCTTCAATACCTTGTAATCTCCCTTACGAAAAATTATTAGAGAAAATTCAGTCATGATTTTCCTATAATGAATTTCTTATAACTTTTTCGCGATTCTAAAAAAATCGTTATAGAAAATTATTGTAAGGAAGTGAGTATAGAAATAAAGAATGTTAAAATATTGCAAGAGTTTATACAAAATCGGCGATTTTGCTTGATCTTCTAAAAATTCCACGACATTTTAACGATTTACAAACATATCAAGAAGTTTTAAGGGGTTTCAAAGGATTTCAACAAATTTTGAAAAACTTTTACTGATTCTAAGGCTTGTAAAAGAGCTTTTTAAGGATTTTTGAAACGATTTCAACTAATTTTGACAGATTTCATCGGTTTTCAAGAGATGTAAAAATATTTCAACGGATTTCAAGGTCTTTTGAAACATTTTAAAGAAGTTTAGAGGATTCTGAAGATTTCCAAAGGATGTCCAGAGATTTAAAAAATGTTAAGGGATATCAACGAATTTTGTAGGATTTCCGAAGATTTCAAGATATTTTTAAAGAAATTTGAAAAATAAATTAAATTAAATTAAATTTGAACCAAATACTAGAAATTTCTAAGATTTCAAGGGATTTTAAGGCATTCCAAGGAATTTCGCAAAATTAAAGGACTTTAAAGAATCAGAGAAATTTAAGCGGTTTTATTTCAGAAAACTTTCATGAATAAGCTTAATTTAATTTGAATTCTAGATAATTTCCATGAATTTTGAGCGATTTCGTCAAATTTCATCAATATTTCACGACATTTTGAAGATATCTGAACATATCAGGAGGTTTCAAGGGGTTTCAAAGGATTTCAACAAATTTCGAAGGACTTCACCTAAATTTTAAGACTTTGAAGAGGATTTTTAAGAAGATTTCAACTAATTTTGAATGATTTCAGGAGTTTTCAACAGTCTTAAAAATATTTCCACGGATTTCAAGGAATATTGAAATAGTTCAAAGGAGTTTAGAGGATTTTTAAGACTTCCAAACATTTTCGGGAATTTTAAGAAATTCCAAAGCATTTCAGGAGATCTCAAAAAGGTCTTATAAAACAAGTTCAATAAAATTTTATTTGAAGCAATTCCTTGTGATCTCAAAGATTTCAAAGGATTTCTAGTGCAATTTAGAAAATAAATGAATATTTAAGGTTTCATAGCAATTCCACAGATTTCAAGTTAAGGAATTTCACAGGATTGAAAGTATTTTGTTAAATCTCCAAGGATTTCAGAGATTTACAGGAATTTTAACTTTTTTCTAGAGAACTTTGATAAATGAGTTTAATCCCATTTATATTAAAGGGGATTTAAGTGATTTATACCATTAAAGGAGAGAAGATTAAGCGAAATTAAGATTTATAGAAGCTCTAATAATTTTTAAGATTTGGTGCGATTTTACAAAATTCAATGTATTCTAATAGATTTTCAAAAATTTCAAAAAAATTTAAGGATTTGAAAATATTTCCAAAGGTATCAAGGGATTTCAAGAGATTACAAAAGGTTTTCATATGAATTTTAACCAAATTTCAGATTTCAAAGGATTTTAAGGTATTTCAAGGAATTTCACGAGATTCAATAGTATATTGTGCTACAAGTTGAAACAGCGAGAGATTTAAAACGAGTGTGAAGTTAGCTACCCGAGCGGAGCGAGGGTGGCTATCACACGAGTTTTAAATCGTCGCTTTTTCAATGTGTGGGACACGATACTTTTTCTATAATTTGTGCAAAAGTGCTAGTTTTTGTTTACCTGTTTTTTGTGTAAAAAGAAGGCGATTTTTTGTCGATTGACGCAACAATGACAATGGCAATTATCAAAACCATGGCTGTAATAATAAGCTGGCTCTCACAATTGAATAGTTGGCCCATCAAGTTGAGGGCTTCAAAATTTCCGATTTTTCGTGAAAAAAACCAAGCACAGTATTTTCGGAGAAACTGACGGTGTTTTTTTGCTTTTGCCAAGTGACAAAAGTACATACAAAATACACAACTCGAGACTTTTCAGGAAATTGATTTTAGGTTAGGGACGACAGTCGGAAAATAGAATGAAGTTGGTTGCGCACGATGCACGAGTACACCCGAGGCAGCACGAACCCACCCGAAATAACATTTACTTTTGTCACTGTGCCTCACTTTTATCACTGTCCATATACTTTTTCCACTGCATCTGTCTACTTTTGTCGCTGTTGCCCGGAAAGGTCGGCACTGCGCATGCGCCACGTCATCGACCAAAAATCGATCACTTTTTACACCAAAAACAGGTGGAAAAACTGGCACTTTTTCGCGAATTATAGAAAAAGTATTTTATCAAATCTGCAAGGATTTCAATGGATTTTAACGGTTTTTTCTAGAGAAGTTCATTAAGAAGTTTAATTAAATTTATATTTAAAGCTTCAAGTGATTTATACCTAATGGAATTAGTTAAGTTTTACTTCCAGGCATTTCTGCAGATTCCAACAATTCAAGGAGAGAAGAAGAAACAAGATTAGGATTTACAGGACCGTTAATTATTTTAAAAATTGTGGCTGATTTCACAAATTTCAATAGATTTTAACAGGTTTCAAAGATTTTAATGGATGTAAAGCTATTTGCAAAGGTATCAAGGGATTTCAAGAAATTGCAAAAGGCTTTCATATAGACTTTAACTAAATTTTAAGAGATTTTAAAGATATCAAGGGAATTCACAAATTTATGCTTTACATTTTTTTCTTTAATATTTTTTACATTCTCATTCTAATGAGAAGGTATTGGTTTTATGTAAAATTTGACATAGTCGGTTTTCATCAAATCTCCACGTTTTGAGACCCCCTGAGCCAGAAAAAACGGTTTTTACCAAGGTGTCTGTCTGTCTGTAGTCTGTCTGTCTGTCTGTCTGTCTGTCTGTCTGTCTGTAGCCACGATAACTTTCGAAAAAATGATCAGATTTGATTAAGCTTTGGCACACTTTTTTATGGCCGAAAAATAGAGAACGAGTTCGTTAACCAGCTATTTTGGATGAAAATTCAAAAAGTGAGCACATTTTGAAAATTTTTGAGACCACGTTTTTTGAAGATTTAAAAATTCTATGTATGGTTATTAGTAGTACGCAAAATGACGTACAAAATATTCTAATGACTTTTCGTGATAAAACAAAAATTACTGGAGTTATAGAATTTTCAAAATTCCAAAAAACAAACGAAAATGTACATTTTAAGCCGAAAAACGCACGATATGAAAAAAAGTCAAGAGGAGAAAAACGTTTCTTTATGAACGCCCTATAATATTTTCCTAACAACTTTTTGAATTTTTTGAAAAATAAAAAATTCAAATTTTGATCGCACAAAAAAATAATCAAAAATTCCATTTTGCTGTGAAACTATGGAAGATACGAGAAAAGATCATTCCACCAAAATTGTGCACCCAAAAAAGATCTAAAAATTTCTTATCATTCACTTTTTGATATGACGCGTAGTTTTTGTTTTATTCGTAAAAAACAGCATTGAAAATAGAAAAATCAAATGCACAGAACCGAGCGTGGAACGCAAGGTTCAAATGATTTTCAAATCAAATATCGAGCGCGAAGCGCGAGTGTCTGGATGAGAATGTGTTCCTTAAGGTCGATAGAACCTTGAGTAAATGAAGTTCCTTTTCAGTCTAAAATAAAAACAAATTTAACAATCACTTAATATGTAGAGGTTTTGATAATTTTATAATATTTGCAAACAAACTTTTTCTTTTCATCGAAGTCGAACACGAAGTTGAAAAATCTAGAGCAACCGAGCGTAAAGCGCGATGTAGATACGCCCGAGCGCGTAGCGCGAGGTGAATACATAATCGAGCGCGAAGCTCGAGATAAATATATGATCGAGCGCGAAGCGCGAGATCCAACAGTTGCGCGCCCTAGGCGCGCTCAAACTTGCGAGCGAAGCGAGCCGCGCGCGAAGCGCGCGATGAGAATGTGCCCGCGAGGCGGGCAGATTTTTTATTATTTATTTCACTCGCAATCTTTTGCGATCCCATGCAATCTTGCAATCTTGCAATACAGTGTAGAGTAGAACGGGGCGAGGTAGCCAGTGGGGCGAGGCAGCCAATTTTTTCGTATTCCCACAGCGTTTCACAGAATTTCACAGAATTTTTAAGATTTCGGAAGGTTTTAATGGAAATACCAAGGACTTCACCAAATTACGAAAGACTTACACGGATATTAAGGCATTGAAAAGAATTTAATGAGATTTCTGAATATTTCAACCGACTTAAACAGATTTTACCGTTTTTTATTAAATTAAAAATATTTCCACGGATTTGAAGAAATATCAAGGTATTTCAAAGGATTTTAGAGAATTTTCACGTTTTTTCAAAGAGATCCAGGAATTTGAAAGAATTTTTTAGAATTCCCAAAGATATCAAATGATTTCTAGTGAACTTTAGAAAATAAATTAATTTTTAAGGTTTTATAGCAATTCCACAGATTTGAAGTTAAGGAATTTCAAGGAATTTTACAAGATTGAATGTATTTTGTTAAGTCTCAAAGGATTTCAAAGGATTTCAGAGATTTCCAGGGATTTTAACTTTTTTCTAGAGAAATTTTATAAATGAGTTTAATTTTATTTCTATTCAAGGAGAGAAGATTGTGCGAAATTAAGATTTATAGGAGCTCTAATAATTTTTAAGATTTGGGGGGATTTTACAAAATTCAATGTATTTTAATAGATTTTTAAAGATTCCAAAAAAATTTGAGAATATAAAAATATTTCCAAAGGTATCAAGGGATTTCAAGAGATTACAGAAGGTTTTTATATGGATTTTAATCAAATTTCAGATTTCAAAGGATTTTAAGGTATATCAAGGAATTTCACGAGATTCAAAGTATTTTATTAAATCTACAAGGATTTCAATGGATTTTAACGTTGTTTTCTGAAGAAGTTTATTAATGAGTTTAATTAAATTTATGTTTGAAGCTTCAAGTGATTTACACTTTATGGACTTAGTTAAATTTTACTTCCAGACATTTCTGCAGATTCCAACAATTTAAGGAGAGAAAAAAAACAAGATTAGGATCTAGAGGACCTTTAATTATTTTACAAATTTTTGCCGGTTTCACAAATTTCAGTGGATTTCAATAGATTTTAACAGGTTTCAAAGATTTTAATGGATTTAAAAATATTTGCAAAGGTATCAAGAGATTTCCAGAAATTGCAAAAGGCTTTCATATAGACTTTAACTAAATTTTAAGGGATTTTAAAGATATCAAGGGAAGTCAAAATTCTTTACATTTACATTTTTTCCTGAAATATTTTTTTATTATTTATGTCACTCGCAATCTTTTGCGATCCAATGCAATCTTGCAATCTTGCAATCTAGTGTAGAGAAGAACGGGGCGAGGTAGCCAGTGGGGCGAGGCAGCCAATTTCTTCTTATTCCCACAGCGTTAATTGAAATCGCGCGCCTTTGTAATGTAAGGTCGGTTAGGTTAGTCCGCTGTATTTGCCGAAAGTTGCGTGTCGTGACTGTCGCAGTTTGTAAAAAGTAGCGTCATTTGTGAAAAACTACGAGCAGAAGGAACATTTTCGTGATTTACGTTTGTTTATCCTTCGTGTATAGGTTGTGTAAAAAAATTAAGTAAGTATTTTCCGCAGGAGAATTTTGTGCTTAACACGATGGAATGGTTGATTTTTCGATATTCAAAATACTTTTTTTGTGTGAAATTTTTGCGGAAAAAAGCACACATGGGACGAGGCAGCCAACAAACGGCAGATGATGCCGAACAGGCTAAAAAGTGAATTGCTTGTGACATCCCTCGACGAGGCCGCCCGAAGAAGGTATAATAAACTCCTTATGAGACCTCGGACAGCAGCAACAAAGATGACATATTAATTTTTCACATTTTTTCCAATTTTTTTTTTGTTTGAGATCCATTAAATGTCAGAGAAGACATTTACCTTTGTTTTTTATTTTTATATATCATCCTGGATCTAATGAAGAAATTATACATTAGTATATGTCTGTGTATTAAAACTTTGTGTGCCACCTAATAACTGCTGAAATGGTTGGCTGCCTCGCCCCACGTTTTTACAGTTGAGCAAAAACATAGCGTCTCTGGAAAACGGTTGTAGCAACTGTAATGGGCGAGGTACCTCAAAATGCCACGAGGCAATTTTGTAGCTAAAGAATCAAGCTTTCTAACAAAACCATACACTTTTTGATATCATTTCAAACAAGTGCTCTGCACGCCAAAATGTGGCGTCTTGGCTGCCTCGCTCCGTTCTACTCTACAGAAAAACTCGGAGTAATTAGCTCTTCGCAGTTTTCAAAATTAAACAGTTTTATATCTGAAGTCCACAAAATTGTGGACTTCAAATTGCGGAATCAAGAGATTTTCAGTTGTCACTACACAAATTCCAGACACTTTTCCAAAATCTTTCAAATTTCTCATTGCCTTGGCAAAACGCCATAACCATGCCCAATTTTGTGGCAACCCCATCTATATATGACGTGGCACGAAGAAGCCAGCCTGAGGGCCAAAAAATCGATTTCCCGGTTTTGACTGATTCTGGATAATGAAAATTTCCCCTACCGAATAAAAAAATCCCCATTGCTCCACGATCAAAATTTAATTTTATGAAGCTCAACACGAGGGCCCCTTTGATATACCTGTTCGTCTTCCTTTCACTTTGATTTTCTTTTTCTCGTGAAATAATTTTCGGTCCTAAAGCTGGTTTCTTCGTTCCACGTCACACATTGTGTTTTAATGAAATTGAACCATCCCCTAAAATACAACAGCAGTTTCTGATTATTTGTGTGTAAATATAATAAATAGAAACTGCACACAGGCTTAACAATAATCTCAATATCTTTGGCGATGCGATGGGGCAAATGGAGTTAATTACTTTTTCCCCCAAATAGAGAATAGTGACCGCAGAGCGACTGTTCGAAGTTATTTGTTTGACATGACAGTTCTGCCTGTCTCACTGAACCTGATGCAGGAAAGCTCAAAGCCCCCCATATCTGGACCTCATCTCATCCCCCTAGGAACTCGCTTAATGAAACTCGATCTGGTCAGAAGCGATAATCATACCGGCGAGAGACCAACCCTTTTATCCCGGAAAAGGGCGAATTTAATTTACAGGGGAATTCACAGTAGAGCCGAAGCGTTTCGGACGAGGGGATGTCAACAATGGTCTTGTTAAGGTGCTCGCTAATTGCTGGCCTTTTAATGGATCTCGCGAAAATCGCATCTCCCTAATAGCTCGTCAGAGGCTTATGGGGAAAATCGCTTCGATTTGTTCTTGTTCTTTAGGGTGAGAGAATTAAGGGGCTAACGGCAGGTACAAATCTGATGATTTTTTTTTAGAGGCTTTTGCTCTTTATTTCACTTGAGTAGATAGGCAAGGGCGTTTTTAAATACAAAAAACACTTTCTAACACCATAATATTCCAGCTTGTTGTTTAGGAAAGAAAGGGGTGGGGGCTCGAATTTGATAGAATATTGTTACCGACATTTTACCGACATCGAGACTGTTCCACAGCTGAAATTGTACGTGTCCGTGCTAAATTTCTGGAATGTTGTAGATGGGTCCAGATAACGTCGGAAAATGGAATTGCGCAATTGTGAGAAACATATTTGCATAAACAGCTTGAAGGTTATTTATTATCTCAATTAATCATTTCACGTGAACAACTTGTGGGAAAAAAAGAATAATTCATTGCTGGCTTGCCTTCTAGAAACTTAGCATGGACACGAACCACTTCGGCTGTAGAGCTGTCTCGATGTCGGTAAGATGTCGGTATCAATATTCTATCAAGTATGAGGCCACACCCCTTTCTTTCCTAAACAAAACCCTGGAATTTTATAGTATTAGAAAACACAAACAATTTTCTTATATTTGAAAATGTTTCGAAAGTGGAATTCAAATTTGAGTTCCTCTCATCCCCTCCTAGACGGAGTTCGAACTGATGAATAAAAATGCTCGAAATTGCGATATATTTGAAAAGGAAACATTATTATTTGTAATTTCTTTTAGTCCTTTTTTCGCAGTTTTTCAGTTTTCCACCACTTTTTTAAGAACATATACCGCTTTTTTGTTTCTTTAGGGTCCTTAGAACATTATTAAGTATAAAAAAAATATTAGAAGTACTAAATTTTTAACTGAGAAAATATCCTAAATAAACAAATGGACAAAATTAGACCTTTTTCTAGAGACATTTATGTCCATCAATTAATTTCAAAGTTCAAAGCGGCAATTTTTTTATGTACTTAATACACACTAAAGTATTTTTCAGAATTTTCCGACATTTTGTTTTTGTTATAATTTTTTTTTTTTTTTTTTTTGTCGAAAATATATGAAATACAATAATTTCTCAACTAAATCCAAAATAAGAATTGTATTTTTATCAAAGCCTAAGGGGTTTTCTGGGTCGCTGAATCCGAATCCAAAATAACAAATTTTAAGTTTCGAATATAAAAGATTATGGATTCAATATAGCAAACAAAAAATTTCGAAAATTTGTATAAGGTTTTAAGATTGCATTGGATTTCGTCTTCTATGGGTGTTTTCCGTCACTAAATCCGTATTTGAAGCAAAAATCTATAACTTAAAAAATTCAAAATGGCGGATCCAACAAGGCGGCTAAAAAATGAAAATTAATTGAATTTGTTTTAAACTTGCTACTCGAAGATTTGTCGGATTACTGAATACGAATTTGAAATTAAAAATATCAAATTAAAAATGGCTATCATTTGGATTATGTCATTCTGACTACAAATTCGTTATCAATCACCCAAAAAACAACCGCGTTGAAATTTTCAAGCGAATGCGATTATATTTTTTATTTTCAGTCTGCCAAATTGGATCCGCTATCTTTCATTTTGTAACTCTGACGTCAAACTCGTTTTCAGTGACCCCAAAAACCCTCTTCCAATTCAGAAAAAAATTGAAAACATAAAATTCTTTCGCTGAATTCAATTAAATTGTTAAATAGACAAAAATGGCCTTTTCTAATTCAGAAAAGAAATAACCAAAATTTCATCACTTCCAACTTAATAAAAATGATGAAAAAAAAAAGTTCCTCTTTCAATTCGAAAAAAAAAATAAATACCAAAATTTCTCCTCTTTTTTAAAATTTGAATATTTGATTGATAATTTTTTATTTAAAATAAACAGTCAGATGAATATTAAAAAAAAATTTTTTAATTAAAAAATTTCTGTTTTTAAAAACCAAAAATGGAAAAGCTTAATTTTTATTTTAAGAACTAACTTGAAAAAATACAATTTTCAACCAGTTGAATTCAACTAGAAAAGACGAATTTTTAATGAAATAGTTGAATCCTCAAACAAAATGATGAATGTGCAACAAACAAAGATTAATTCTCAACCAAAAAGATTAATTTTTAACTAAAAATATCACTTTTCGAAAAGAAAGTTAATTTTCAACCAAATACTTGAATTTTCCACCAAATGTTTAAATTTTTAAGCCAAAAAGACGAATTTCCAAATGGAATATACACATTTTCAATGAAACATTCAATTTAAGTTCCTCTTTCAATTCGAAAAAAATTAAATACTAAAATTTCTCCCCTTTTCTAAAATTTGAATATTTGATTGATAATTTTTTATTAAAAATGAACAGTCAGATGATGGTAAATATTAAAAAAAAAAAATTTTTTTTTTTTAATTTTCTGTTTTATGAGGATTTGAAATTAAATTAAAGCGCTGAATTATGAATCAACTAATTTTAAATTATTTTATAATTGAAAATTATTTATACAATTCTAATCAAATGTTTAAATTTGTTTAACTGTTAAGGCTTGTGAAGTAAAACAGTTTAATTGTCAGAGTTCAAACGTTTCAATTGTTTCATTTCGAACAGATTCAGAATCGTCTTGTAAATCAATTATTGTTCAATTTTCAAAGATCAAACTACAATTTATTTTGAAAAATTATTTATTTATTTTCATAATTAAGCAACTTAAAAATTCTTATCCAAAATTTTCGAATGCAAACGCTCTTGATTTTTAATTGTTCAAGTCTTCGAAACTGCATCTTAAAATTCTTTAAATTCAGAAATTTTGCTAAATGATTTCATAATTTAAAAAGTTAAAAATTTGAACTCAACATTAAACAAAAAGTTGAAATCGAACATATTTTAAAGTGCATTAAATCATGTGATATGACACTTGTGATATTTCAAGTGGTGGGATAAATTTTCTTCTAAAAATTTGTCAAATTCTGGGTCAAAAAATAAATTCACTGTCACTTCCGGGTTTCCGGGTCGTTTTCCGGTTCTGTGATCGCACTGAGAAAAAAAGTTTATTAAAAAAATGGTTTTAAAAACATGCACTCTGCTCTAATATATTTATGATCTCATTATACTAATTATCTGTTTAATGATCTTCTGTAATTAAGTGATACGGATCCTTGAAAAAAACCATCTAATTAAAATTTTAATTAATCAGACACGTAGAAATAAAAAAAAATGTATGAAAATAATTAAGGTGAGGCTGCAGTGTTTACTATTCCCTTTAACAAACGTCTAGACGTTTTCTGGTCCCTTCAGAACTCTTGTAATTTTTTTTTTTGTTGCTCTTCGTGTTGTTTATTTCCACAACCCCTTTTTCTCGTGTCTTCAATACACGCGAGCTTGAATTTAATCGTGTAAATCTGCACCCTTGCTCCTTTTCATCCACCCCGTTTCTTAAGGAATCCATGTTCAGAAAATCTGAAAAATGTATCTCATTATAAAAAATTTAATTATTGAAAATTATAAGATAGAATTTTGAGAAAATTCAAGACAAAAAGATGCAAACTTTGAAAAAATATAAAGTTTACGAAATCTGGAGGGCTAAAATTTGAAGGGACTCAAAATTCAAAAATTTCATAATTTTAAAGATTCAAAACTTGCAAACAAAAATATTTTCAACGAACTAGTTGAATTTTCAATGAAATAGTTAAATTTTCAAAATAAAATTTGCAACAAAAAATGGAATCTTTGAATTTTCAGTTTGAAAATCTAATTTTCAACAAAAAAAAAACGAATTCTTAGCCAGTTGAATTCAACTAAAAAAGACGACTTTTTAATAAAATCGTTGAATGCTCAAGTAAAATAATGAATTCTCAAAGAATAAGATTAATTTTTGACCAAAAAACGACTTCCCAACAGAATAGATAAATTTTCAATTGAATAGTTTTATTTTTAACCAAAAAAGTTGAATTTTCAACCAAAAATATGACTTCAAAAATAAAATGAATTTTCAACCAAATAGTTGAATTTTCTACCAAATTGTTTAATTTCAAAGACAAAAAGACAAATTTTTTACAAAATATCTCAATTTTCATCTCTAAATATAAATTTTCAACAACAAATTGAATTCAAGATTGAATAGTGGAATTTTCCACAAAAAATATGAAACTTTAATAAAAAACAATTTCTTACATAGGAGTTTCAGTTTAAACCAATTAGTTGATTTTTCAGAATACTTAAATTTTCAAATGAATAGTTTGATTTTCAACCAAAAATATGACCTTCAAAATATAAAGTTAATTTTCAACCAAATAGTTGAACTTTCTACCAAATTGTAAAAATTTTCAAGTCAAAAAGACGAATTTTCTACAAAAGAGCTGAATTTTTAACCAAAAAAATGATTATTCAACAAAAAAGTTCATTTTCAAATAAACAGTTGCATGTTTAACCAAAGAAAGAGGAAATTTCAATCAAGAAGATTAGTTCTAGAAGAAAAAAGACAAATTTTCAACAAAATACATCAATTTTAAAACGAAAAGTTGAATTTTCAACTGGAAATGGAAAATTTAAATTTTCATTGAAAAAAATTAATCCTAAAAAAATGGGTTTGCAAAAAAATAGTCCAATTTTCAACCAAAGAGATGAATCTTTAACTAAAATGATGAATTTGCCACTAAAAAGACGAATTTTCAACAAATACAGACTTTTTTGTCAAAAAAAAAAAAAAGATCATCAAAATTGTGTAACTTGAAAGTCAAAAGGCAAGTTTTCTGTAAAATAGTTGAATTTTCAACGCGTAAATATTAATTTTCATCAAAAAAGTTCATTTTCAACCAAACAGTTGCATTTTCAACAAAAAAAAGGAATTTCAACCAAGAAGATTAGTTATCTACGAAAAAATACAAATTTTCAACAATATACAAAAATTTTAAACAAATAGTTGAATTTTCAACAAAAAATTGAAAATTTAAATTTTTAGTTTAAAAACTAATTAAAAAGAAAAAAATGCTTAACCAGTTGAATTCAACTAGAAACAAAGATTAATTTTCAACCAAATACTTGAATTTTCTACCAAATGCTTAAATTTTTGAGCCAAAAAGACGAATTTCCAATTCGAAAATACACATTTGATGTAATAGTTAATATTTAAGATGTAATAGTTAATATTTAAAAAAAAAATATTTCAATTTTAAATCACAAACAGTTGAATTCTACCAAAAAGGACGAATTTTTGACCAAATACATGAATTTTTAACCAGAAAGACCAATTTTCAAACAAAAATGCAATAGTAAAATTTTCAGTATAGGCAATTATTTCTCAACCGAAAAGAGGAGAATTTGTCAGCTAAATAATCAAATTTTAAACCGAAAAAATGAATTCTCAATTAAAATGATGAATCTAAAAAAAACGAATAATCAACAAAATATATGAATTTTCACCCAAGTACTTAAATGATCAATTAAAAATGGCACATTTTCAACCAAATAGTTGAATTTTAAACTAAAAACAATAACATTTCAACAAAAAATGGAATAGTTGAAATGTCAGTTAAAATAATTAACTTTCAATCAAAAATAAAACAAATTTTCAACAAAATAGTTAAATTTTCAACTAGAAAGATGAATCTTCAAACAAAAAGATTAATTTTTGACAAAGTAGTTCAAGTTTAAACCAATTAGTTGATTGTTCTACCAAACGCTTAAATTTTAAACCCAAAAAAAACGAATTTTCTACAAAACAGCTGAATTTTGAATCCAAAAATATATATTTTCATCAAAAAAGTTAATTTACGACCAAACAGTGGAAATTTCAACCTAAATGACGAATCTTCTACCCAAAAAAATTAATCTCTTACAAAGAAGAACAACTTCAAACCAAGAGATAAATTTACAACCGAGACGTGATTTTCTACCAAAAAGACGAATTTTCAATTAAATACATTGATTTTAAACCAGAAATGACCAATTTTCAATCAAAAATAGAATAGTTACATTTTAAGTAAAAAAAATTAATTCTTAAAAAAAAATTAGCAAAATATTTTAATTTACAGTCAAGGAGATGAATTTTGAACTAATGAACCATGAAACTGATGAACCTTGAAAAAAATGAATTTTCAGACAAACATTTTAACATTCAACGCATTTTCTTCCAAAAAGTTTCATTTTAACCAAGCAGATTAATTTTCCACAAAAAAGATAAATTATCAACACAATACATGAATTTTCAACCAATTAATGGAATTTTCAAATAAAAAATATATATTTTAAACCAAAAATGGAATAGTTAAATTTTCAGTGAAAAAAAATTAATTTTCAATCAAAAGAAACCGAATTTTAAACAAAAAAGTTAAATTTTTAACCGGCAAAGAGCTGAATCATTAACCCATAAGTTTAATTTATAACCAAATAGTTTATGTTTTGTAAAAAATTGTTACATTTTTAAGACGAAGAGACGAATTTTCTAAAAAAAAACAGCTAAGTTTTCAACAAAAAAGTTAATTTACGACCGAATAGTGGAATTTTCAACTTCAATGATGAATCTTAAAAAAAAAGGATTTCTTACAAAGTAGTTCGTCTTTGGACCAAAAAGCCGAATATTCAAACAACAAAATGGATACTCAACAAATCATGTAATATTAAATATTTTAACAACAAAAAAATTAAATTTCAAGTCAAAAACAGTTGAATTCTACCAAAAAAGACGAATTCTGAAAGAAAATAGTTGAACCCCCAACTAAAACAGATTAATTTTCAACAAAGCAGTTGCATGTTTAACCAATAAGGATGCATTTTCAACCAAAAAGTAATTTGATACCAAAAAGTAATTTTCTACGAAAGAGACTAATTTTCTTAAAAATAAATTAATTTTCAACCAGAAATGATCAATTTTTTAACAAAAATGGAATAATAACATTTTAAGCAAAGAAAAGTAATTATAAAAAAAACGAATTTTTAGCAAAATAGTAAATTTTAAACAAAATAGGGGAATCTTCAACCAAAAAGATTAATTTTTATCAAAGTAGTTCAACTTTCAACCAAGTAGTTCAATTTTTGATAAACAATATGACTTTTTTTGAAAAAAGTTAAAGTTTCTTGACAAAAGGCAAAAAATAAGAATTCTTTTAAGAATAGAAAAATAGTTTATGGACAATCCCTAATATGGATGCACCCAGTTGAAAAAATTAAAATAATTTTTCTACCAAAAATATTATACTGCAAAAGTCATCGACAAAAAACGCATTATTTTTTGTAATATTCTCATTTCTACGATTAACAAATGACTTATTTTGGCAGGATTAATCTCTTCCTGAATATCTGCACTTGATGCAAAAGAAAAATGATGAAATCTGATTTGTCACTCAAATTTGTGCCCCTAAAGCGCTCGGATTTTAGGGCACGAGTGATAAACGAAGGGAGTTGGTTCACTGACCAAACTCGGCAATAATGGATTTGGCAGAATTGAATTATAGGTGGCCGTAGTGCCGCGGTAATGTAACAGTAACCAACTCGCCTGCTGGCACATATTGGCGGGCCATTCGAAAGTAATGGACCGCACGGCCACGCGACCACCGTCACGGATATAATTGGTCTACGTCAGAAATCCCAATTTACCGGCGCCTGGAAAAGCCTGAACCTAAAAGGGACTCCTCGATCAACCCTACCAGAGTGGCGCTAATGAAACTTCGGAGTTTATTGCTACCACTTAAGCTCTCTCTCTCGAAATGCTCAGGCGCCATTCTCTATAGAAACGAGCCTCCAAAATCCCACCCCTTTGATTAAACCGCATTCTCCTAGAAAAACTGATTCAATTTTTACATCCTCTTTTCTTCAACTAATTTCAATACTTTTTCTCATCTCGATTCCAATTCTCCCAATTTTTCAGGACGACTAGACGCTGCCTTCTTTATTACAATACTTTCACTTAATCAAGGTGGCCGCAAAACTTAATTTTCAATATTCCCTGATTTTTCCTTAGAAAATTTTTTATTTTCCCTGACCATTGATATTTAAAGAAAAAAAAAATTATTGCAACATTTTAAATATAGAATCTTTTATAAATAAAGGGTAGCAGACCAAAATGAATCAAACCACATTTTGTCGCAAATGACACCAAAGGAATTTTTTATAACTTCTTTTTCCGATTAGGCCTAAAACCCCAGATCAAAATTTATTTATTGTACTGGGACCGAAACTTCGTGTTTTCCGTAGATTTTGGGTGACTGAATCTGAATCCAGAATATTTCTATCTAATGATCTAATATTCTTTTGAATTAAAAAGAATTCGAATTACAAGACCACAAAATGATTCAAAAGTGCGAAAGGATACAAATGAATTGGGAAAAATTGAATTTTTTTAATTTATTTCAGTATAATTTGAGTAGACATAGAAGAGTTTAAGGAAAATGAGACAAATTTGATGAAATTCATAAAAAGTTAAGGTGAATTTACAAAAAAGCCAGTGAATTGAAAACAATTGAAACGTGACAAAACTCATTGAATTCAGTAAGTTTGAAATGAGTTTCGAAAAATTCTATATAAGTCCTACTTACCCTTCCCGCACTTCAACCTTTGCTCCCTCCTCCACAACTTCTTCCGCCTCTATTGCCTTCTCTTCTCGCTTTCCTAGCTAACACTCTCCTTTCCCTACTTCCTCTCCATTTATTTCCCATTATTTCCCCTACTTCCCCTTCCATCATTTTTCCTACTTACCCTCCAATAATTTTCCCTACATTCCCTCAACTCATATCTCATCACTTTCCCTACACTTCCTCCCCTATTTTCTTCTCACTTTACCACACATTTCCTCATTCATTTGCCCTTATTAACCCTACTTCCTCTCCCCTAATCTTTTCTTATATTCCCTTATTTACCTACTTACCCTTACGTCACTTTGCCCTTACTTTCCCTACTTACCCTTCCCTCATTTCCTCTCACTTCCCCTACTTTTCCACCCATAATTTTCCATAACTTACCTTATTTCCTCTCCCGTCATTCTTCCTCACTTCCCTTACTTTCCTTTTTCTCATGTCCTATCACTTTCCCTACTTCTCCTTTCCTCATTTCCCCTCACTTCTAATATTTTTCTCTCCCGTTATTCATCTTCACTTCCTCTACTTTCTCTCTTCTCATTTCCTATCACTTCTTCTTCCCTTCTCTTAATTTCCCCTTTCTCAAACTGCTTCCCATCCCCTACTTCCCATCCCCTAACTTTTCCTCATTTTCCATCATTGTCATTTCCCCTACTTCTTCTTCCTTTATTTTCTCCCACTTTTTCTACTCCCCCTCTCCTAATTTCTCCTTGTTTCTCATACTTGCCTTACTCTCATTTTCATTATATTTCCCCACATCCTGTTCTCTCATTTCCCCTTCCTTCGCCTACTATCTTATATCTACTGTCTTATGATTTCTCCTCGTTTCCTCTTCTTTTTCTCTCCTCATTTCCCTTCACTTTCCATACTTTCCGTACCATTATTTCTCCTCATTTACCCACTCCTCATTCACCCACTCCTCATTTCCCCTGACTTCCGCTCCTACCCCTCCCATATTTTCCCCTCACTTCCTCTCCTTGAAAAAAAGTACGACGGATGGACGGACGGATACCCGCCGAAACTATAAGGGTTTCTGCCCGGAGCTACGAAACCCTAAGAACGAAAAAAATGGATTGAATGAATTGCAAACAGTATTTTAAACTCTATTTAAATTTTTGGAAGCCTATAAAATCCTCCACTTCTTATGCAGAAATTCCTTGAAATCCATTAAGATATTATAAAATCCCGTGAAATTCTTTGAAATCCGATATTTCCTGAAATCCTGGGCAATTTATTAAAATACCTTGAGAACTTTCAAAATAACTTTATATCATTGAAATCCTCGGAAGTCTTATAAAATCTTTTGGAATTCCTTGAAATGTCCTGAAACTTATCGGCTCTGTAAAATTGTTCCATATCTTCCAAAATGTTTAGAAATTCTTTCCCACGGCATGAAAAAATTTGCTTAATTTATTTAAGTTTTAAAAAATTCATTAGAATCTTTTCAAAGTCACTAAAATATTTCAAATCCTTCGACATTTCATTTAATGACTGAAATCAATTGAAAATTCCTTGGCATATTTTTAAATAGCCCAGTGAATTTTTTTTAAATTCCTTGACATAATTTAAATCCTTGGTAACTCCGTGAGAATTTCTAAATCTCTTAGAAATGCCTTGGAATCTTAAAATACCGTAAAATATGTTAAATCCTACGAAATTTCTTCAAATCATTGAAGTCATCGATAATTCTGTGGAATCTTCTAAAAAAGGCCATAAAACATTTATAATTCTTTAAAATTTTTCGAAATTCTTCAAACACTTGTGAAGCTCTTGGAAATGCCTTAAAATCTTTCAAAATACCTTAAAATATTTCAAATCCCTTTAAATTATTTAAATCAAGTAAAAATGTCCTAAACAATTTGCAATCCTTTGAAATCTTTTGAAGTTTCTCAAAACTTTTTAAAGCTCTTAGAAATGCCTTGGAATCTTTTAAAATACTGTGAAGTATTTTAAATTATTTGAAATCTCTTCAAATCATTGAAGCCATTAAAAATACTCTGGAATCTTCTAAAAGCCCCGGAAATATTTATAATTCTTTAAAGTCTTTCCAAATTTCTTCAAAATTTGTAAAGCTCTTGGAAGTGCCTTGGAATCTTTTAAAATACTTTGAAATATTTTAAATCCCTTAAAATCCCTGTAAATTATTGAAATCAAGTAAAAATTTCTTACTCAATTTCAAATCCTTAGAAATCTTCTGAAATTTCTCAAAACTTTTAAAACCTTTTAGGAATACCTTGAAATCTTTTGAAATACCGTGAAATGCTTGAAATCCTTTGACATTTTTTCAAATTATTGAAGTCATTAAAAAGTCCATGAAATCTTTTAAGAATCTCTACAATAACATTCCATTTAATTACAGATATCAATTGAAAATTTCTTGAAACATTTTTGAATACCCTTAAATATTAAAATATCCTGAAATGCCCTATGAAATCGTTACATCTTTTCCGAAATTTTCTAAAACCTGTTGAAATTTATTTAATTCGATCATTTTTTATAACTCCTTAGGAATTCATCGAGAATTTGTAAATATTTTAAAAATGCCTTGGAATCTTTCAAAATTCCATAAAATATTTCAAATCCTTCAAAACCTTTTGAAACTCCTTAAAACCTTTTAAAGTTCTTTAAGTTTTCTTTGAATCTTTTAAAATATCGCAAAATATTTATAATCCTTTGAAATTTTATTATATTACTGAAATAAATTGGAAATTCCTTGAAAGTTCTAAAAATACCCCAAAATATTTCAAATCCATTGAAACTTTTTAAAGCTCTTAAAAATTGCATGATATTTTAAAAAATACACTAGAATCTTTCAAATCCTTTGGTATCCCTTTAAATTATTGAAATGACTAAATAGTTTTTTCAATCTTTCAAAATACCCTAAAATATTTAAAATCGTTTGAAATTTCAAATAATGACTGGAATCAATCGAAAATTTCTTGGAATATTTTTAAATACCCTCAAATATCAAAATATCCTAAAATGTCTTATAAAATCGTTCCATCTTCTCTGAAATTCTTCAAAACCTAGGAAAAAATTGGTAAATTTTTTTCTGTAATTAAAACCTTTGGGAATTCCTTCAAAATTTGTCAATTTTTTAAAAATGCCTTGGAATCTTTTGTAATACCAAAAAATATTTCAAATCTTTCGAAATTTCTTGAAACTTTGTAAAGCTCTTGAAATTTGCATGGTAACTTTAATAATATTATAAAATCTTACAATTCCTTTAAAATCCCTTAAAATTATTAAAGGAATCAAATAACTTTTATAATCTTT
The DNA here is from genome assembly GCA_932195095.1 of Andricus curvator. Lineage (NCBI taxonomy): Eukaryota > Metazoa > Arthropoda > Insecta > Hymenoptera > Cynipidae > Andricus > Andricus curvator. The sequence continues at coordinate 296,815 of CAKNYM010051793.1, read as the reverse complement.
CAAAATCTAGAAGCTTTCAACTGAATTCGAGAATATTCAAAAATAGGTACAGACCTGAATTCAGTAGTGGTTAACCCAGGGGTTAATTTATTAAAAGAAAAGTGAATAAAGTGATATTTTTATTCAAAAAATTGACGATGTAACCTTATTTTTTGAAAAGTGGCAACAAAATTATTTAATAAAAAAAGTTATTTAAAGTGGTTGTGGAAGCCCTGATTATTCTTGGCAGTTACTTGAAGTGCTTCTCAGAGAAATTCTCGGACCATTCCATTTTTTTTTTCAAATTCCCACACTTTTCCTTAATTTCCCTGACCAGCGGCCACCTTGTTAATTATATTCTATGCCCTTTCGAGCATACATCTAAAAAAACCGACAACCTTCACCACTTGTGAGAAAGACCGAACACAGCGCCACCTGGTAACGAATTCTCGAACCACGCTATTGATTTACTGAAAGAACTGAAGAAATCAGAATAAATGTTTCTTTCATCGGATTCTCAGGAGAAAAATTTATTCGAATGCGAGTAAGAGAGAGAGAGAGAGAGAGAGACGTGAGGCGAGTAGGAATTTTCGATATCCGCGTCTTAAAACTCCAATATGTTGGTAATGCTCTTGGAACTTTTGTGTAGGAACTTAAATAACTTTTTCGCTACCCTCCCTCACTTTTCGTGTACGTAGGGTACTTAAGGGAGATTATAGTCTGCAAAATGGCTTCCAATAGCCGTATTTCAGTTACTTTCATTAGTGCCAGCGGTCCAGAGGGAGGGAAAAGACTTTGGAAACAATTTGCCTGGCTTCCAGGGTTCTCTCCACCTCGGTTAGATAACCTATAAGTAGTTATATACACACACTTTCCTTGCACTTTATCCCCCGGAGGGTGTAACTTCGGAACCGTGCTTGAACCCCGGCCACGTATGCACCATACGTATACAGAATACAACATTAGACTCGAGGTATAGAAATTCCAAGGCGTTAAAGAGGGAGCGAAGAAAGTTTCTAACCCTCAAACTTGGAAGCGATTGAGATTTTCCGATATCCTCGGTACAGGCGCGACAATATTGCTGAAATGCTCCCTTCGGAAGTATAAATGGAGTCTGTTTCAGAAGAGATTTTTTATTTCAGCGCACTCAACTCCCGCGATAAGCACCCTCAGTTTATGCTATTTATCGAACGTGAGGATTTGGAATTTGGTGACGGAGGGAGCGCGATGATAAAAGGGAGGATATGCTCAGTCAAACTTGACAAATAGAACGAGGACCGCACTCTCAGCGCGTTAGTTGCGTCAGGTTGCGTCATGTGTCCAAATTCAATAGAAGCACGGAGAAAAATGGAAGGTCAGTTTGGCCATCTAGATGTGCAGACAGACTATATTGCAGGGTCAACTATAGGACAGCCCTTGAAGATGGCTGAAGCGACTATCTCTAGAAGGTTAAAACAAGAGGTTCAAATCGATCACACGGAAAAAATTTATCCGTGAAGAAGTCACGAACTTTTAGCTAGGTCTCGGATACGAGATAAAAAAATGAAACATTAAATCCTTATTTCTATGAGAAATATATGGATAAATTTCGAAGTTTCCTACGAACAGTTCCTGAAAATTTCAGACTGAAATAAAAAGAGGAAAAATTTTATTTGTGCGATTTAATTTTATATTAATTTATAAATTCGCAACTCAGAAGATTCGAACCTCAAACACTGCTGACTCACCAGTTTCTAAACATAAACCAGGAGTGCGTAAACACGCGCAGCCATCGAGGCCAAACAAAATAGATATTATAAAACTTCTAGCCACTCATCCGACGAGCTCGAGGCACACATACGAGCGCACACACGCACCGCGCGTGCGTGCGTGGGCCACGTACAGGGAGACTTAGTTTCGAGTTCCCAGATTTGTCGGGCAAGCTCGTGAGTGCTCTGAGAATTTTTTTCCCAATCACTCGTAATATTTTTGTAATTATTCACGTGAAAAAAAAGTGATGAACCGTTTTAGAATTTTCACATCGAGTTCGTCAATCTTTCTCAAAGTTCGTAGGTTATTTACGAAAATACATAAATATCCGATGAATTTTTCTCATATCCGAGACCAAGCTACTAGTTCGTGACTTTTTTACGGATAAATTTTTTCCGTGCATATCAGACTGTGGACTTGGTCATCTCGGACGGTCGACTCAAGCATCATAGAGAATCGAACCGATCATCCCAGAGGACGGCATTGATCATTATAAAGGATCGAATCGCTCATCATAGAGGGTCGATTTTGTCATATCAGATAGTCGACTTGATCTCCTCGGACAGTCGACCTGGCCATCTTATGGGGTCGATTTGAATATCCTACATTTTCTATATACGTTATCCTTTTCTTACTTATTCCAGTCTCTATCTTATAAGAGACTGGATTTTATCAAATTAGGTGGAACCTATAAAACCTGAAAATTTATATGCAACACATGAATTCTGAAAGAATTTTTTATTCTTTGTGGATTGGTTGAGGCTGGCGCGCTTATTTGAAATGATTAAATGTGAAAAGCAATTTTGAATGATGGATTTTAATTTCAAAGAAAGGAATATATTTTTTATCTTGAATATGAATTTACAATAATTCCTAACATTCTTGCGCACTTTACATTTATTATTTTTTGTGAACATTTGACTTACACATTTATTCATTTTAAATAAAAACGCCAACGGTAACTAATCAGGTTGGCCCTCCGCGATGGGTCATTTTCTCTTCCGTGGATGGCCGAAATGAGTGAAAACAAGATGATCTTATTGACCACCCTGAAAGGATACTTCGATTATCCCTGATAGTGAGTCTGACCTTCTTACAACACTCAGACTGGCCATAAAATGAGAGTTTTTCTGACTTTGTCGAAAAAATTTTGGAAGGCTCTTTAGACCATCCAGAAGAACGGACTGGCTCTCTAAAGTTTGACCCTCTAACTTTCACCATCCATTTTTGTCCGTGAGGGATTCATGCGGCCCTGACTGTTTCCATTTGGATTCCCCCGATTTATGCTGAAGGCCACTGCAAGCTGTGACCGAAACCGTTCTTATATCGGGAGTTGAGTGTATATTAAGAGCCAATAACTTTAGATAAGTTTAATTTGAAAACCTTGGAATGAGAGCGTCCACATATTATGTGACACTTAGGACGCTTAGGAGGGGACTCAAATAGGTTTTGTAACACGTGATTCTCTGTAACAAACGTTTAATATAAATCCACTACGTTTTTAACCAAATAGTTTTGAATTTTACAGCCAAGAGGACCAATTTTTTAGAAGACAGCTGAATTTTTGACAAAAAAGTTCATCTTTATAAAATAGAGATGAATTTTCAATAAACAATTTAAATTTTCAACACAATAATTATAATTTAAAAAAATTGTTGAATTTCCTTCAAGTAGCTCAATTTTTACACTGCAAAGATGGATTTTTAACCAAGAAGTTCAATTTTTTACCTAAAGACGAATTTTCAACAAAATACAACAATTTTCAACCAAATAGTTGAATTTTTAACTAAAAGAGATAAGTTTTTAAGAAAGAATGGTACAGCTAAGTTTTAAATTTAAACAAATAATAAAAAAAACCAGTTCATTTTAAAGAAAATAGCCGATTTAAAAAGCAAGATGAATTTTAGCAAAATAGTTGAATTTTCAACTGAAAAATATCAACTTACAACCAAAAATGGAATCGTTAAGTTTACAGTTATTTGAAATTATTTTCAACAAAAGAAACTACTTTGCAATAAGTTGAATTCCACTAAAAAAGACGAATTTTAACAAAATAGTTGGAATTCCAACCCAAAAACACTAATTTTTTGGAAGCCAGTTGAATTTTGGACCAAAAAGTTCATCTTCAGCCAATAGTGATGACTTTTTAACAAACTATTTGAATTTTTAACAAAACAATTACACTTTCAAAAAAATACTTGAATTTTGTACCAATTAGCTCAATTTTTACACTACAAAGATGAATTTCCAACCAAGAAGTTTAATTTTCTGCCAAAGAACAAATTTTCAACAAAATACACCCATTTTCAGGAAAATAGTAAAATTTTTCAATACAAAAATAAGTTTCCAACCAAAAATGGAACAGGTAAGTTTTAAATTAAAAAAGCTAATTTAAACAAAATTATCAATCGGTTCAATTTAACGGAAACAGACGATTTGAAAAAAAGTATAATCCTCAATCAAATAGATTAATTCTCAACAACAAAAACTAGGTTTAAAGTTAAAAAATGAAAAATTTAATGTTAGAGAGAACGATTGACTTTTAAAATAGAATAAGCTAATTTTTAATCAAGCAAGATGAATTTTCAACGAAATAGTTGAATTTTCAACTAAAAAAGATCAATTCGCAACCGAAAAAGGAATCGTTGAATTAACAGTTTAAAAAAATTATTTTCAACGACAAAAAACATTCAAACAAGTTAAATTCAACTGATAAAGATGATTTTTTAACAAAATAGTTCAATTTTGACCAACATAGATGAATTTTCTACAACAAAAAAATATTTATATGAATATTCAACCAAATAGTTCAATTTTTAAATGGAAAACATAAGTTTTCAACTGAAAATAGAACAGTTAAATTTGAAGTTAAAAAAACTAATTTAAAAAAAAGAGAATTTTTAAACAAAATAGTTGAATCCTACACCATGTGAATGAATTCTCAATTAACAATATTAATTTTCTACCCAAATAGATAGATTTTTAACAAAATTGTTCAGTTTTTAAGCCAAAAAGCAGAATGTTTCTGAAAGTAATTGACTTTTAAACTTGAAAAGAAAAAATTTTAAACAAAAAAGTTAATTTTTAATCCAGAAAGAATCATTTTCAACGATATCGTTAAATTTTCAATTCAAAAATTAAAATTTTTAACCTAATTTTCAACAAAAAAAGTTTGTAACCAAATATTTGAATTCTCAACCAAAATTATGAACGTTTAACAAACAATATTAATTTTCTGCCCACATTAGTGAATTTTCAACAAAATACATGAATTTTTTACCAAATATTTAAATTTTCAAGTCATAATGGAAAAACTTTCAGCCAAAAATGGAATAGCTATATTTTCAGGTGAAATATTAATTTGTAATAAAAAAACGAATTTCCAACCGAATAGTTAAACTTTTAAATAAATAGTTTCATTTTTGACAAAAAGTTTAATTTTCTACCAAAGTACTTTAATTTCTAACCAAGAATATGAATTCTCAACAAAAAAGTTACTTTCTGATGAAAAATTATATTTGTAACTAAAATGATGAATCTTCAACCAAAAAAAGTGAATTTTCTACAAAGTAGTTGATTTTTCAACCACAAATATGACTTCTCAACAAAACATGTAATAGTCAATATTTCAACAAAAAACGATTTGAATTTTTGATAAAAAACAGTTTAATTCAACCAGAAAAGATGAATTTTCCACAAAATACTTGCATCTTCAACCAAAACAGATTAATTTTCAATTCAAGGCAACAAATTTCACCGGAAATCGTTTATTTCAAATGAAAATAAATAAATTTCAATGAAAACTTACAACTTGCAAATTGAAGGTTATGTATGTTAGTGTCTTCCGTCGAGAATCAGTATTCCTAATAAAAAGCCATGAATGAGATTGTTCAGATTATCCTCCAGAATGATCAAATTCACAATTCTTGGTTTTTGGTTGATTTTTTCTCGGAAATAGGTACTTTTAATAAAAATTCATTGGATTTCAAAGAAGGTTACAAGTTTTTTAACAATTTTAGGTTATATTAACATTTTCCACAGGATATCGGTGTTTCCAAACAAAAAACAGTAGTTTCGAAAGAATATTCACAATCCAAAACAATTTTTTTATGTTAGTGTTTTCTGTATAATTTTATATTTCAATTCAAAAATTGCGTTATAAGAAGAAAAAAATAATCGCGCGCGTGACACGCCTGTTTTTTGTCTACTCTCTCAAACTGAACCAGACAAATTGTCACTGGTTGAATCAGTATTCTACATTATCACTGGAGAACCAGTGTTTTCCCGATTTTTAGCGGGTGAACCAGTAAGTGATTCAATTAAAACTGCGTTATCGAATATACCTGTCACACCAAATGACAGATTCAACCAGTGACATAGCGCTCCACGCGGCCAAGATATGAAACTCCAGTTGTCTAGTACGGGCGTGTCGCCGGTCGGTTCTTTGGTCTGACCTTGAACGATGCAACACGTTGACGTGATGACGGGCCTTCCCACAGTTGGGCGCAATATAATATATCCTATTGTAATTCATACCGGCCCTAACTTATTATTTTAAAAATAAATTTGCGGTTTTTATAAGGTAATTTCGCAAAAGTTAGCACAAAATTGATGAATGATAAGTGTCATACCTAACCAGCTGACGGACAACACGTACAACCAGATGACTACTGTTACTGAGTAACCAGTCAACCTAACTAATTAAACCAGTGAACATGACTGATTAAACCAGTGACGGAATTCCGCTGAGTCAACCAGTGAAATCTCACTGATTGTCAGTGACACACTTCTGGCTGTTTCAACCAGTGAGATTTCACTGGTGCAATTCAAGAGAGTAGTATGCAAAATAAAGTAGGAACTGTCCAGAAATAATTTATTTAAATACAAAAATAAAATTTGTTTAGAGAATCACTCTTGAGGAAATTGAGTAATAGAGGGTAAAACGTTGAGTAATAGACTAGAGCAGACTCAAATACGATACTCACGAGACTCCTCCTTTTCTTCGCTTCGGAAGCACCGTGTTATTTTCGAAGATCAAAGACGAGACTGGAGAGATTGATACGATTCAGAAACGCCCAGGAGGGGGAAAGAGGAATGGAAATTTTAGAGGTTAGGTGTGAAAGGAACCTCGGAGAAGGTCAGGTTGATAAATAAACCAGAGGTCGCACCGGAATTGTTGTCTCTCTACAAAAGGGTGTCATTTATTTTTCCTTCTTTTCGCAAGGCCCTCGTTAACATGTCACGAATTTTCTGCAATCCTTCCTTTCTTCCATTAAAATAAACGAGACATTCCCCTGACACATAAATTACTCACGAGCAGTTGGAGCCTAATTTAAATTTATTTCATTATTTTCTAGTATTATTAAATTATCTGAAGAGGAGCTAATTTAAATTATACTTCAATATTTGAAACTAATTTTTTTTAACAAAGTTTCGGTTAGACTGGTTTAATATGATAGAAATCTTTTTCGGGGCCTAATACCAGTATTTTTTATGTTCGATTCAACAGAGGGTTCTGTTATAGAATCGTTGATAAGTAGATAATCTACTATATCAAAATTAATTTTTATTATGCAAAATTGAAAAATTATTATTAAATTATTTTTTAATAATTAATTATTATTTATTATTAATTAATTATTATTGAATTAAAAGGCGAGAAATTAAGTTCTGACAAATGCACTGCGAACTGGATTTGAACCAGCAACCAACTCATTACATGTGAGGTGCTCTACCAATTGAGCTATCGCAGTTCACCAGAGAAAATTTCAGAACTTGTATTTCCTTAATTTTGATCGAAATTATTATTTTAGAGATGTTCTTATTTTAAGGCCAGTTATTAATTCAATATTTGAAACTAAGTTTTTTTACACAA
>CAKNYM010051793.1:269327-289202 GCA_932195095.1 Andricus curvator | reverse complement strand
TTTCCTTAATTTCGATCGAAATTATTATGTTCGAGATGTTATTATTTTAAGGCCAGTTATTAATTCAATATTTGAAACTAAATTTAAATTATACTATTCCAGTGTTTATTTAGGTTATTTATTCGATTTCCGATCTTGACCAGCTTGTCTAAGTTTGTGCTTGATTTGTGGAAAATTAGGAAACAAGCTTCACAGCACCTGAATTATCGATTTTCTCTTGTTTCGCCCTAAGGCTGTATTTTACTAAGGCAAACTTTATGGGAAGTTTGCTAAATCCTCAAGGAAATAGATCCAGGAAAAGGAAACATAAAGAGTAGTATTTTCCCTTTCTGGTAGCAAATTAAAGTTTACGAGACAAAGAGGGAGATAGATAATTATTTTTTGGAAAAAATACTTCCGCAAAGGTAGAAAATGAAGATAGAATAGCAAAAACAAGGAGGTTGCTACATAATCCCAATTTCGAAATCCCCTGACTTTTTACCTCGTCAATTTTTCATTTTCCTTGGCAGATCTCAATTTTTATTTTAGGGACAAAAACAAACTTACACATAGGAGATTTATAATGTCCATGAAAAAAAAAGTTTTTTCTAATTTATTTTGAATACTTTTTGTGACGATAGTCCTACAGAATTTTCAAACAAGAAAAAAGTTATTTTTAACAAAATAGTTAAATCTTCAATCAAAGTGATGAATCATTAATAAAAGAATGAATTCGCAAGAAAAAGTGTAATAGTTAATATTGCAAAAAAATGTAATTACAGTGGAATTAAATAATAAAATTCAAATTTTTAACAAGTTAGTTCAATTTTCAACCAGAGCAGACGAGTTTCTTGCAAACCTGTTGAGTTTTCAAAACAGAAATATTAATTTTTAACAAAAATTTTTAATTTTCTACCAAGATAACGGAATTTTCAACCCAAAAAAGACAAGTTTTCTACAAAATTAATGAATTTTGAGCGAAAAAAGCTAAATTTTAATGCAAAAATGAAACGGCTTCATTTTTCATTGAAAAAATTAATTATCAATTTTAAAAAAATCGACCTTTCACGAAAATAGTTTAACTCAAAATATAATAATTAAAGTTACAGTAAGAAAAATAAGATTCAATCAAATCAAATTAATTTTTAACCAACAAGATTAATTTTCAAAAAACAAGATGAATTTTCAACCAAGAAGATCAAATTTCTATCAAAAAATATAAATTTTCGACAAGAAATATATCAGTTAAATTTTCAATTATGAAAATTATTCTGAAATAAAATTTTCTTAACAAAATAGTTAAATCTTTAACCAATGAAATAAAATTTTAAAACGGTAGATCAACTTTCAACCAAGAAAGATTTTTTAATCAATAAAGAAAAAATCTGTTCAAAAATGTTGAAATTTCAAGTCAGAAAAAGGACTTTCCTGCAAAATCATTGAGTTTTCAACCCGAAAATAGAACTTTCTACCAAAAAAGTTGAATTTCCAAGACACACATATGATTTTTCTATCAAAATAATTGAATTTTCAACCCTATAAAAATCGAAATTTTCTACAAAGTAAATAAATTTAAAAAAAACGGAATAGTTACATCGCCAGTTGAAAAAATTAATTTTCAGTTTGAAAAATTCATTTTCAACTAAAGAAAATGAATTTTCAACAAAATAGTTAAATTTTTAAACAAAGAAATGAGTTTTTAATCAAAACTATGATATTTGAAGATGCAGTAAAAGAATTAATTTTCCACCAAATAAAATAAAATTTCAACCAACCAGATGAAGTTTTAACTCAGAAGATTAAATTTCTATAAAAAAGATCAATTTTTCACACAAAAATGAAATAGTTTAATTTTCAAGCAAAAGAATTTATTTTTAATCAAATAGTTGAATTTTCAACCGGTTAATTTTCTACGAAAAAAGACAAATTTTCAACAATACACGTGAATTTGGAACTAAAAAAAAATTCTAACCAAAAATAGAAGTTACATTTCCAGTTAGAAACATAAATGTTCCAGAAAAAAAAAGATTGCTCTACAAACCTAAAAAGGATTAATTTTCAACTTAAAATAGAATAGTTAAATCTTCAGTAAAAAAATTAATTTTCAACCAAAAAGATGAATTTTCAACCAAGAAGATTAGACTTTTATAAAATAAGATCAATTTTCGACAAGAATTGGAATAGTTACATTTTCAGTTGAAAAAATTATTTTTTATTTAAAAAAAAAATCAACCAACAAAATTAGGTTCTAACTGAAAGAATAAATTTGCAATCAATAAGAATATTTTTCTTCCAAAAAGGATTAACTGCTGACAAAATACATGAATTTGCAAACAAATAATTCAATTTTTGAAGAGATTTCGAACTCAATAGTTAAATTTTAAAACAAAAAAATGTATTAGTCACCAAAAAGATCAATATTCGACCACAAAAGGAATTTTCAACTGAAGAAGATGAATTTCCCACCAAAGAAAATAATTTTCAATAAAATGGTTAAATTTTAAACAAACAAAAAAGTTTTTCAACCAAAATGATGAATAATGAACTAAACAAAATGAATTTTTTTAAATTAGTCTACTTTCAACTAAGTAGTTGAATTTTCAACCAAAGAATATGAATTTTCAAAGAAAAATGTGATAGTCGATATTTCACCCAAAAAAGATTTGAATTTTAAATTAAACACGGTTGAATTAATCCAAAAAAGATGAATTTTCAACAAAACAGTTGAATCTTCGACCAGAAAGAATGATTTTTTCAACAAGATTTTTAAATTTTCCCTGACTCTGACAGGTCTTCCCTGGCATTCTCTATTTCCGCTGACCAGCAACCCTGAACCACTTTTTTCAATATTAATTTACCTACCGGCCGCTAGGCGGTGACTAATCGACCTTTCCCGCAAGTGTGAATACCTCACTACCAATGTTCAGTATTGCTACAATTTCTTAACTCATATTAGTGATGCATTCGAGACGATCTCGAGAAACTTCTAGAATTTCTTGAAACCTGTTCAGGTGAACTCAAAACTTCATGGAGATCGAGAATCCCAAATAAAAAATTTCGAGATCTCGAGTCGAGAATCTCGAAGCTTTTTATTCGAGATTCTCGATCTCCATGAAGTTTTGAGTTCACCTGAACATGTTTCAAGAAAATCTCGAATTTTCTCGAAATCGTCTCGAATGCATCACTAACGCATATCGACCTAGTGATGTCGCTTGGGTAGTTTGGGCTTCAAAAATGAAAAATAAGATTTGCAAAGTGCCGGTGGAATTCGTACGAAGTGAGGAGTGATTCTTCGCTGAAGACGCGTGGCGGGTCGGTTCAATGCCGGTGCAGTCGACGCGTTTCTTGCTTGAGAATATATGTCCCGCGAGATCACAGGCCGCCATTCATCGTCTCGCTAAAATTAAGTGGCGCATGCACAGCCCCAGAAAATAGCGATGAACAGAGAGGAAACTGGGCAATGCCGCGAGGAGTCGCCAGGAGGCAAAACAGATGGCTGGCCACGTCTCCAGGAGCCACCGCACCGGTCGACTAAGCTCCCAAAGTGAGCAAAAAGTGGCATCAAAAGGACAGGATCTGAATCTATAGCCGGCCAGGATTATCGCAGATTTATCAGCTGGATGGCGATTTGAATGTCAGATAAGAATCCATCCTGTTACTAAAATGGTCAACTTTTAAGAGAGAGAGGGTTCAAAAAGTATAGAAGTCTAGAATAAATATGCGATATGGACTTAGAATAAGCGGATCGACAACTGCTTATCATTCTCTCAAATTTTACAGGCCAAAAGCAGAGGAATTAGGGAAGTAAGGGGAAATAAGGCGGATAGTAGGGGAAGTGAGGAGAGGGGAATTATGGGAAATAAGGAGTTGGAGAGAGGAATGAGGGGGAATTAGCGGAGAGGTATTAGGGGACATAAGGACTAGAAAAGTATAGGAAGTGAGAAGAAATAAGGGAGGGAAAATAGGTAAAGTGGGGAGAAGTATGGGAAATGATTAGAAGGAGGGAAGTGACTAGTGAGGGAAGAGAAAGGTGAGTAGGGGAAGTAAGGAGAGGGAAATAGAGAGGAGGAAGAAGTTGGGCAAGGGAAGAGTAGCGAAGGTTGAAGTGTGGTGAAGGGTAGTGTAGAAAGAGAGGGGATAGTAGGGGAGTAGGGTATGAAAAGTATAGTAGGGGGAGTTTTTAACGACTTGAATAACGTCCTAATAGGCTACGAAGCCCTTTTTGGTAGGCGAAGCTAGCCTAGTTTGACTAATTTGTAACAAAGAAGTTCAACTTTTAACCACGTAGTTGCATTCTTGACAAAAAAAGATGAAATTTCTAATAAAGACATGGATTATTAAACCAAGAAAAATGAATTTTTCAACAAGAAAGACAAGAATTCTGAACGAAACAGTTGACTTTTTCACTAAAATTATAAATCCTAATCAAACAAAATGAATTTTTAACAAAATAGGTTTATTTTATACCAAGAATTTGAATTTTCAGCTGAAAAAGTAGGAGAGTAAGAGGAAATAAGGGGGAGATTGGGGGAAGTGAGGGGAGCGGAATCATGTGAAATGAGGAGAGTGGAGAAAGTGAGGGAAACTTATCGGAGGGGTATTAGGGGAAGGAAAGTATAGAAAGTGAGAATAAAGAAGGGAGGGGAAATAGGTAGATTGAGGGGAAGTGAGGGGAAGTAGGGAAAATGATAAGAAGTGATGGTAACTAGTGAGGGAAGAGAAGAGAGGGCTAGTAGGATAGGGAGGGTGAGTATGGGAGGAAAAGTGATGGCTGGAGGAGGAAAGTATGTAAAGAGGAGTGCTAGCTGGGGGAGTAAGGAGAGTGAAATAGAGAGGAGGAAGAAGTTGGGCAAGGGAGGAGTAGCGAAGGTTGAAGATTGGTGAAGGGTAGTGGGATGGAGGAAATATAGAAGGGCAAGTAAGGTATGAATAGTGTGGAAGGGAGAGTTTTGAACGACTTGTTTAACGTATTAATAGGCTACGAAGCCCTTTTTGGTAGGCGCAAAGAGCCTACTTTGACTAATTTTTTACAAAGAAGTTCAACTTTTTACCAAGTAGTTGCATTTTTTTTAAAGAAGATGAAATTTCCACCAAAGAGATAAATTTTTAAACCAAAAAGACGAATTTTCAAATAAGAAAGAGAGGAATTTTTAACGAATGAGCTGACTTTTTCACTAACAATATAAATCTTTAACAAACAAAATGAATTTTCAACATAGCTTAATTGATAGCAGTTTTTAGGAAGTGTCTTCGCGAATAGTTAAATTTTCAGTTAAAAAAATTAATTATCAGCCAAAAAACAAAACCGAATTTTTAACCATATAGTTAAATTCTTAGCCAAAGAAATGATTTTTCTACAAATCAGATGAGTTTTCTGCAAAAAAAAATGAATTTTGAATAATTTCAGTAAAAATTTCAACTGAAGAAGACGAATTTTACACACAATAGTTTAATCCTCAACCAAAATAGATTTATTTCCAATCAAACAGTAGCATCTTTCACCAATAAAAATCAGGCGCGGATCCAGAGTTATTTCTGGGTTATTTCTTCGCTTTGAATTTTCATTATACATTATATAAATATATTAATCCTGAATATTATAAGCATAATTAAAAAATGTTCAAATAGAAATCATGTTTTTATATTTACAAGCTGAGTCTTGTATGTCATGGTACTATTATTAATCAAGAAGTATAAAATATTCATGAAATTTTCGAAGTCAAGCATAAACTATCGAAATATATATTCATATTCACGGTTCAAATCCGGGCTGAGGCAGATTTTTTCGTGTTCTTAAAAAATTATATGTTTGAAGTAATCTTTTGAAAGAATCAAAATTTGTATTAATTATAAATGCACGCTATCATTTTTAATGCCCTAAATTGAAGAATGAATCAACAGAATTATAAGTTTTCAAAATTATATCATTTTAGGCAATTTTAAGTTAGAAATATTAAAAATTGAAAGATTACAATTTTTTAATTTAAACACTTTCTTACTTAGAAGTTAAATTGTTTTTATGTTGATTCGTTGCAAATGAATAATTGTTCAATTCTTATTTATACATCAAAATTTGTTTGGAAATCTTTTAACACATTCTTTTAAAAATTTCTTCTTTTAATAAAAATCACATTAAGTTTTCCCAGGAACCTCAAACAACTTTTTATCAGCTTGAAACCTTTCAAAATCCTTAAAAAACTTCGATTAAAATACTTAAGATACTTCGATTTCAAAATCTTCTAAAATCGACATTTTATTTTACATTCTCTGGAATCTTTACTGCTAAATTAAAAAATTGCCTTAAAATCTTCCAGATTATATTTCTACATTTTTGAAAATCTTTTGAAATCTCTTTGAATATTCGCTTGAAATTCATGTTTCAAATTAAAAAATCATTTTCAATTTTTCAAGGAATCTTAATAAATTCTTTAAATATTTTGAAACCTTTCAAAGTGCTTGAAAAGCTTCTAAATTTTTCGATTGAATTCTTCAAAAAGCTACATTTTGTTTCACATTTTTTGACCTCTTTTCAAGTTTTAAATTATTTTTGAATTTGTTCAAAACTTCTAAACATCTCTTAAACTTATTTCAATTTTTTACAAATGTATAACTGTTCAATTGTTATTTATTTATCAAAATTTGATTTTGTTTTAAAATATTCTCAAATACTCTGTTAAAATAAATTTTCCAAAACAAAAATCATTCTAAATGTTCTCTTACGTAATCGTTTGTGTCATCAGGTCACACAAATTTTCTCACTGAAGAAGACCATTCACCAGGTGAGTTCATCAAGAAAATATTGTTAATGATAGATTCTTTGTATCATTAAAATGTTTTATCGGTTCTTTTGCTTTGTTTAAAAAAAAAACCCAATTTTTTCTTTAAACTTATATAACTTTTGACCTAATTGAGATATTTAAGATTTTTTTTTAAATTTGAACTATCATGAGGAAAATACCTTGTAAGTTTTATGCGGGCTAAATAACTTTTGTGGCCAGAAGGATTTTTTTTCATAAAATCGAATATTCGCATTTTTCTTGCAAACAACAACAGATACGAAAAAATCTGATGGAAATACACCAGAGACTCGCTATTTGAACGCGCGATCGGACGCGTTATATGAATTCCTAGAATTGCTGGTCCCCACAGTTTCTCAGGGGGCAGGGCGAGAGACGGTTGCGACTCCGCCTCTGAAGGGACGCATGCACTATACTACTCAGTCAAGTAGATTGCGCAATATTATGGAAACGGTACAGGCGGCCCTGCCTGTTTACGCTTCGCTGTACGCGTTATATGAACAAGGCCATTTTCAGGCAACCCCCGAATTGTTCATCTATCGAGTCTCTGGTGTAATTGGCACAGTTAAAAAAGTTCTACAAAAAGTTCCTTCACTGATTTATGATATCTTGTACCATTTCCGAGAAAAATACAAAAATTCAATATTTCTTCCCGAAACTAAAGTTGCAGCAGAGCAGCCAATTCTTTGAACTGTACAAATCTGTTATTAACTATATTATAAATTGCTTTTCTGTGCACAGTTTCAAAATCAGGACACACTTGTCGTTTGGCATTCAAATTTATTCTTCGAGTTTGACCTATCATTGTGAATTTAAATTTGCATAAAGACGTTAAACTATCACAGAGTGATAAAAAATGAATAAAGACATTTTCGAATATCAATTCATTTATGTATCAAATTTGAAAAACAAGTTGAAGGACTAGAAACATATGGGGAATTTCTGTGAAAGGGGGCACACCCCACTTTTTTATTTTTTTAAAATATTTTTTACAAATTTTTATTTATATAAAAAAGATATTCTATAAGTTTTATGTGGGCTAAACCAGTTTTGTGGCTGAGGGATTTCTTTAACGAAAATTGAATTTTTTTATTTTTCTCGGAAATGGTACAAGATATCATAAATGAGTAAAGGAACTTTTTGTAGAACTTTTTTAACTGTGCCAATTATTTTCTTCACATTTTTTCGTATCTGTTGTTGTTTGCAAGAAAAATGCGAGTATTCGATTTTATGAAAAAAAAATTCTCCTGGCCACAAAAGTTATTTAGACCGCATAAAACACACTAGGTATTTTCCTTATGATAGTTCAAATTTAAAAAAAATTGGCAAACAATATAAGTGTATGTTTTTTTTAAAGAAGGCGATAAACTCTACCAGAATCTGAAAAGAAATCTTAAATATCTCAATTAGGTCAAAAGTTATATGAGTTTGAAGAAAAAATTGGGATTAAAAAAAAATGAAATACGCATAACTTCGTAAATATTTTTTTTCACAAATCGCAAAAATACGTATTGCCTAATTTCCTCTAAAAAACAACATACTTTATCCCCGAAAGATTCTGCGACTTCAAGTGTAGAACCTGCCTGATTTGAAATGGATTCGATCACTTATGAAATTAATTTTTGTTCATTTATTATTTTGTTACCCGGTCCAAAAAAAAGTTTTTCAACAAATTATGTATATTTTTGAATTTTCGCCTGTATCCTTGAACAACGGCGATACCACGCTGAAAACACCAGTTCTCGTAAGATCACTGAAGTTAAGCATTGTTGGGCGCGGTTAGTACTTGGATGGGTGACCGTTCAGGAATACTGCGTGCTGTTGGCCCGTCGTGGGTGTGGTGGTTTCACATTGGTAGTAAATATCCACCTAGAAACACTACCCGAATCGGGTAGTGAGGCAATGAACTTTCGAGTTCGAACTGCTGATCAATGTATGTATGTATGTATGTATACTTGAACATCTTTCTGGAATAATCTCTATAAATATTGCAGTAATAGAGAAGATGTAGATGTAGTAATATAGAAGGTTTCAAGGGCAGCTAGGATGAGTAAATATTTGACGAAGCGTTGAAACCTCGTTGCGATAACGTGACGTTGTTTGTGAAATGAAATTTTCATGTACTGAGGGAAGTACGTTAGCGTGACGGAGTGCAACACAGTGAAGTGGAGTAGTGTTCAGACAAACCCTTTCCGATACCGTGGCCGATTACCGACTGGAAATCGCGTTACTGCAAATGAACGTGAACGCAGGACGATATTCGCGATGCGGGTGGCCAGGCAGAGCTACGTGAGGCGTGGAAACTAATAACCACACGGAATTAATACAATTAGGTGCGTGAATGTAGGTTGTACCAACGTACCACTTTGATACTCGAGAACGTTGCCGTTCTGTTATCGCTACCTTTGTCCAAATATTCTCGCATTGACTCTGAGCAAATTTTCATCAAATTGCCTTCTCAGTGTTTGCTGCCGAGGCAAATCTCCTTTCATAATCACGATTTCTCGGGAAATAAGGGGAAGTAGTAGAAATTAGGGAAGGGGATGAAGAGTAAATAAGGGGAGGGGAGTAGATAAAATCAGATTGAGGGGAGAGGGTGTGTAAATAGTGAAGGGAGGGGTGGTACGGGAAAGGATACGAAGTAGGAGAAAGGAGAGAACGTAGTGAAAATTAGAGGAATAAGGCGATGAGAAGTAGCAGAAATAAGGGAAAGATAAAGGGGTAGTACGGGAAATTTGGAAATGGGTAGCAAACGTAGGGGCATCAAGAGAAAATTGGGGTAGGGCTGTAGAGGAAATAAGGAAAAGAATTGGAGGGGGAGTATGGTAAATTTCGGGTGGTGGAGTAGAGGTAGTGATGGAAGGTAGAGGGAATATGGAAGGGGAAGTATTGGAAAACAAGGAAAATAAGAGGTGAAGAGGGGAATTAGGGTAAAGGAGGGATGGTAGTCGAAATAGAGGAAATGAAGAGAGGGGAAGTAGCGAAAAGGGTGAAAGGTGAACTGGAAATACAAGCAGAGAGAAGAAGTAAGTTAGATTAGAGGAAGTTGTAAAAATGAGAAGAATGATGGAAGGGTTAGTATGGGAATGAGGGGAGGAGAAGTAGGGGAAATTTGGAAAGCGGGAGAGGACCTAAAGTTAATTAGGCGAGGAGGCATGGGAAGTGGGAAATAGGTGAAATTAAGGAAGATTTTTCTGGAAAAAGGGAGAGAGATTAACAGGAATTGAGAGAATTGGGGAGAGGACGTGGGGTTAGTGAAAAGAGGGGACGTAGTGGAAATGAGGGGAATGAGGTGAGAGGATATATAAGAATAAGGGGACGAGTAGTATGGAAAGGAGGGAAGGAGATGTAGGGGAAAAAGGAAAGAAGAAGGGTATAGGGTGAAATTAGGAGAAAAAAGGGAAGGGGAAGCAGTGGAAGTATTAGAAGTGAGGGGAAGTAGAGTATATGAGTGGATTGTTAGTAAACTGAAATCAGGGGCGGGTCAGTAGGGGAAACGAGGGGAAATGCGGGGAAGGGAAGTAGAGGAAATCATTGGAAGAGACGGAGTGCAGGAAGGTGATGTTGGGGAGTTTCGGGTGGGAAGCTGGAAAGTGGGGGGGAAGGGGGGAAGTTAGGGAAAGTAGAGGAGGGAAATGTGGGGGAACGAGGGGAATAAGGTGTGGAGATGGGAAGAAGGATGAAGGAGGGAGAGTAGGGGTGATGAAAACAAATTAATTTCAAACCAAAAAAAAACACCTTTTTCACAAAATAGTTAAATTTGTAACCAAACAGTTGAATCTTCGACTACTATGCTACTACAAAAGATGAATTATCAACAGAATGTATGATTCTTCAACCAAATAGTTAAATTTTCAATACAATATGGAATAGCTGAAATTTCATGAAAAAAGGTGTTCAAATTAAAATGATGAATTATCAACCAACAAATATGAATTTGTAACGCAAAACGTAATATTCGATATTTCAAAAAAAAAAGTAATACAAAACAGTTGAATTCAATCAAAAGAGACGAATTTTCAATAAAATAGTTGAACCCTCAACCAAAACACAATAATTTTCAACAAAAACTGTTGAATTTGCAACCAACAAAGATTTTTCAGTCAGTTAAGAAAAAAATTTCATCCAAAACATTTAATTCGTATGCCAAAAAGATGAATTTTCCACAAGCCACTTGATTTTTCTAGAATACAGTCGAATTTTCTTGACAGCAGTTGAATTTGTAACCAAATGGCTGGATTGTTGACCAAAACATTTTTTTTTTTTTTTCAAGAGGAAAAGACGACTTTCAACAAAAAAACGAATTTTCATGAAAAAAAGGAGAAGGTGAATTTTCATTTGAACAAATTAATTTTGAACCAAATAAAACCAATTTTCAACAATATTGTTGAATTTTGAACCAAAGAGATAAACCCTCAACAAAAAAAATAATTTTTCAGCAAAAAAGTTCAACCTTCAACCAAATAGTCGAATTTTCAAACAAAAAGATTAGACTCCAACATCAAGCAATTGCATTTTCAACCAAATAGTTGAATTTTCAAGCCAAAAAGATGCATTTTTTTTTTAAAGTTGAATTTTCGTCCGGAAAATTTCAATTCAAAATAAAAAATCTAATAGTTGATATTTCAAACGAAAAGGATAAAATGTCTATCAAAAGAGGTGCATTTTAAAACCAAAAAGACGACTTTTCAACAAAAGAGTTGTATTTTCAACCAGGAAACATTTTTCAGTCAGTAGAGAAAAAAATTGCCACCAAATTGTTGAATTTTCAACCCGAAAATATGAATTTATACCAAACACTTTAATTTCAACCAAATAAGTATTATTACGTAGTATTAAAAAAGAATAAGTTTCATCAAAATAATTAAACTTTCAATCAAAGAGATGAATTTTTCAACTCAGTGGCTCAACCTTGAACCAAGTAGATCGATTTTCAACCAAGAAACATGCATTTTCAACGGAGTAATTATTTCAACCAAAAAAGGTTTGAAATAAAAATGAAGGAGAAGTTCCGGAAAAAAATCTGACTCTGATTTGGAACAGAGAATTTCTGAGGAAAATCATCGTTTGAAGTCGGTTGAGGGAGTTTTCCAAAAGAATTACAATTTTGTCTTGGAACAGGTGATTTTCGAAAAAAATTCTCATTCTGATTTGGAACAGTGAATTTTCGTAAAGAACTACAATTCTGACGTGAACAGGGAATTGTCCTGAAGAATTGGGCACGAACTGGGCACAGGCATGAGAAAAACGGTTATGTGAATGCATTTCTTATATAAAATATAGTTAAAATCATGGGAGAGAGGGCCCGTGCAGAAATTTTGAAAGAGATCTAGTAAGGCTCTGTCGAGTTTTCCCTATTTCTAATCGGGCTCTAGTGGGGAAAACTAGTGGGGGTATTTGTTAATTTAAACCAGATTTGATTGACATATTATTATAAATTGTCTACTAATATGTAAATCTGATCTAGCATAAATAGGTCTCCAAACAATTCCAAATAATATTTAGTAAGACAAATGCCCAGTAAATCATATATAAATTTTCTACAATATGTCCGAATTTCTAACATTTGACTTTTGTTTAAAACAGCCACATTTTCAAAACTTCAACTTTTAAAGCGCGTAAAATTCCTCGAAAAAACTCTAATGTACTTGTCCACTAAATTTTTAGAGAACATTGACGATTAGAGGTTAGGATTATAGTACTCCACTACACAATTTCACTATTTCTCGACGTTCAAAAATGTGATGCCTTCACTTCTACAAACTCATAATATATTTTTATATTCGGGGATTGCATCGAAATTCAAAACTTTAATAAATATTTAGTCAAATATTGAAGATTTTGATCTCTTATGGACATGTGACCATGTGACAGGCTCGCAGGAAACTTGTGTAATGGCATCAGACAATGTGCGTCGCCTGTGGCGCGCAGCATGCAGGCGGCAATTCAAAATATTTTCCACAACAAAATTCTTAAGCATGAAGTTTAAAAAATACTATATTTATTGAAACATTTTAAATTATTTTACCAAATTTGGAAATGCAGAAAATATCAGAAGGTTAATTTACAGAAACATATAAATTTAGTGAAAGATACTGTAGAGGGCATCAGACAATCTGCGTCGCCTGTGGCGCGCAGCATGCAGGCGGCAATTCAAAATATTTTCCACAACAAAATTCTTAAGCATAAAGTTTAAAAAATTCTATATTTATTGGAACATTTCAAATTTTTTCATCAAATTTGGAAATGCAAAAAATATCAAAAGCTTAATTTACTGAAACATATAAATTTAGTGAAAGATACAGTAGAGTAAAGAAATTAATTTTTATTATTTTCTAAGACCTTGTTAGAACATACGAAATTTCGCAAACACTAGGAAACAGGATTTTCGATGCTAACATTTTTTTAAACCAATTAAAAAAAAAAAAACAATATTATTTTTAAAACTTCTTTGACCACGTGAAGAAGTATTTTTTTTTAAATTTTGCATTTTTCTAAAAACAATACATTTCAATTCACTGTTCTTGAATCTTGCAAGAAATTCACAAATAAATGTAGAAAAAAGTGATAAACTTTGGTAGCGCATTATTGATCATATCTTTACACCATTTCTTTAAATGCATTTTATAACACAACTTGAAACCAAACTCCAAAAATAAAAAAAGTATATATATTTCTATTCTAATTGCAATATATTTCCATTCAAGATGAATTAATTAATAAATAGAAAGATTTTCCTTACGTATTCAAAGCTAGAAATTGTCCACTAGAGCCTGATGGGGCCCCCATAAGTTTCTACTAGACTAGAAATTCTGGTCGGGGCCCCATCAGAACCCAACATCAAATAGGGAAAGATGGGGAAATTTCTTCACGAGTTTAGTAGACAAGATGCATAATGTACTATTTTCTATGGGAATGAGAGCTTTCAATGAAGAAAAACAAAGGAAAACTTTCTTCCCCAGAGCAGTAGGAACTTTTCTTGCAATTTTCGCGCCATTACACCCATCTGTTGGTTGACAGTCGATAATTGGACGTGTCCTTCGTTTTTCTGAACAAAGGGGGCAGCAACTCTTTCCCCAGGAGCGGATCCTTGATGGATTGTCGGCACGTTCAGTCTGATTGATACTCAATATACTTTTCGGACCCTCTTTACCTTCTTCACCCCTGGATTAAAGATCGCTCAGGAGCCGAGAGGTTTCAGACAAAAAAAAAATAAGAAAAAAGTAGAAAGTGGAAAAAAGCTGGAGGAGAATTTACCCACTAATCCACCAACGTCATCCTGATTGAGTCCAGATTGAGTTTCAATAGTTTTCCTGAGATTCGTCTCTTTTGAAAATCTCGGGCTAAAAGAGACGGTCTAAGTGTCGCTATATTGATTCGTTTTTCATCAATTAAAGTACTTTCTATACAATCGAGGGTGATCGTTCAAGGCTCAGGAAAAAATGTCTCGTCATTTTCTGAATTTTATCCTAGTTCTCAACAATTGTTCCCGATTATTTATATTTTAAAATTAAAAACTTTGAAACAAAACAGTTTATGTCAAGTATTGAATATATAAAAATAGTACTATTCATATGTTAAATTGAATAACTGTTTTTTTTTAATTTGTGAAAGAAACTCGATTGAGGTACAAGTAATTTCTTAAAGGTGAAACTTTCTACAGATTTAATTATCATGTTTGATTTATCAATCTTTGACAAATTGTATTACAAGATATTCTTCAATATCTTATCACCATCGAATAATTGAATATATAAATAATACTACAAAATTATTAATTATGGATTTAATTTGTTCCTAAAGTTTATGAATTTAAATAATATTTGAAAATAATTATTTATCTTCAGATTCAAAAATTCAGTGCATATTTAACATATTAATATTTTGAATGAAATAATATATTATTTTAACTGAAATTAATGTAAATACTATACTCATTTTATGAGCATGTTGCTTTCTCATAAGTATCAAATAGATTTGCTTCCTCATAGAGGGAGGTTTTCACTAACAAAACAAAAAAATGGATACTTTCAATATTTTTCAAGCTTATGTTTCTGCCATTCCGAAAATTTTATTTTCATTTTATTTTCATTTTTTATTTTCATTTTATTTTCATTCATTATTTTCATTTTATTTTCATTTTATTTTCTCAAAATCCTAGCAGACCTGGATATCAATCAGAACTACACTTCATCCAAATTTCATGATCAACACTTTTCGAGATATGGTGAACAGAAAAAGGTCACACACACACATACACACACACAGGAACATTAAAAAAATAGTTTCGAGCTCCTGGGGTCGAATTATATCAAAATATGTCAAAAAAGTATATTTAAAAATTTAGGTGATTACAAACCTCCCTCTGTGAGGAAGCAATTCAATTTGAAACAGTTTAAATTCCTAGCATCTCAAGTAACAATATTCCATTTCAAACAAGATGGATGAATTTTTAAACAAATAGCTGAATTTTCAAC
The DNA here is from genome assembly GCA_932195095.1 of Andricus curvator. Taxonomy (NCBI): domain Eukaryota; kingdom Metazoa; phylum Arthropoda; class Insecta; order Hymenoptera; family Cynipidae; genus Andricus; species Andricus curvator. Next base: position 273,949 of record CAKNYM010051793.1, on the reverse strand, counting down.
CAAAAAGATAAATTACCTAAAAAAAATTGAACCAAATACATGAATTTTCAACTATAAAAGATTCAATTCTCAACCAAAATGGAGAGCTTAAATTTTCAGTAAAAAAAATTAATTGTCAACCTAAAATAAAAACGAATTTTTAATAAAATAGTCAAATTTTCAACCGAAGTGATGAACTTTCAAATAAAGTGATGAATCTTCATCTGTAAGAGTTTAATTTTAAAAGCCAAAGAAAAATTTTCAAATAAACTGATGAATCATTAACTAGAATAGTTTGATTTTTAAACTAAAAGATGAACCTTCAACGAATAAGATTAATTTTATATCGCCAAAGACGAATTGTTAACAAATATGTGAATTTTGAACTGAAGAAGACGACTTTTTAAACAATAAATAAAATAATGGAATTTTCGGAAAAAAATGAATTTTAAACCAGAGAAATTAATTTTTAAATAAACTGATAGAATATATAACTGGATTAGTTAAATTTTTAATCAAAATTTAATTTTCAACCAAGCAAAAAAAAAAAAGAATTTTCAACAGTTTTAATTTTTCAGTTAGAATAATTAATTTTTAACCGAAGACATCAAATTTTTAACTGAAATCGTCAAATATTCAACTAGATTAGTTAGATTTTCAATGAAAGAAATTAAAATTCAACCAAAAGAATGTTCAAGAATATAGTCAAATTTTCAGTTTAAAATAATTATTTTCAACCAAAAACCAAAATAAATTTTCAACCAAAGAGATGAATTTTCTACCGAAAAGATGAAGTTTCAACTATAGTGATGAATCTTCAATTGGAATAGTTTAATTTCCATCAAAAGATATGAATTTTTAACCATAAAGAGTAATTTTCTATCAAAAAGTGTGAAGTTTAAATAAACAACATGAATTGTCAAGTAAAAGAAAATACATTTCCAACCAATAATTGAGTCGTTGAATTTTCAGATAAAAAACTTAATTTTCAAGCAAAAAAAAGACGAATTTTTAACGAAATAGTTAAATTAACAACTGAAACAGTTCAATTGTGAGTTTCAAAATTATTATTTTTTAACTAATTAAACTGAAATTTTCACGGAATAATTAAATTTTGAACCAAGTTGATGAATTTTTAGCCAATTAGATGAAATTTCTTTCAAAAAAAAGAAAATTTCGACAAAAAATTGAATATTTATATTTTCATTAAAAAATATTAATTTCTAACGGAAGAGAATAATAGATTTCTTTGAATTTTTAGTTGAAAAAATTAATATTCAACCAAAAACAAATGAATTTGAATAAAATAGTTAAATTTTCAGTTGAAAATACTAATTTTCAACAAAAAGAAAAACAATTTTTCAACAAAATAGTTAAATTCTCAACCAGAGATGAATTTTCAATTTATATTATTAATCTTTAAATAAAATAATAAATCTTCAACTGAAATAGGAGAATTTCGAACCAAAAAGATGAATTTTCAAGCAAGAAGATTCAATTTCTATCAAAAAATGAATTTTCGTCAAAAAATGAAATAGTTACTCATTTTCAACCAAATAAATTAATTTCCAGTCAAAGTGATAAATTCTCAACCAAAAAGCCTAATTTTCTACGAGGAAAGATTAAATATTTACAGAATACGTGAATTTTCAAATAGTTGAATTTTCAACTGAAGAAGATCAATTTTCAACCTAACATGGAATAGTTGAATTTTTATTTAAAAAAATTAATTTTAAACCAAGAAAATAAGTTTTAATAAAATAGTTAAATTTTACACACAAAAAAAGGTTTTTAATTAAAATGATTATTCATCAACCAAAAACGTGAATTGTTATAATGATAATGATGATGAAAATGATATTTCAACCGAAAATAATAAAATTAACTTCAATTTCAGTTTATCGAAAAGTTCCTGACTGTCAGATTTTACCTGACATTCTCGGACCTTCCCAGATTTTCTGGAATTTCTTAACCTGTAGTAACCTTGATAATACTTTAAAAATTATGTTTTCTTTCATCCGAATTTGTAACATTTGTGACAAGATACATTTGCGGCAAGTTACATTGCGGCGAGCCACATTTGTGGCAATTAAAATTACTTAAACTCTCATTTAGAAAAATTTTCACAAAAAATTGGCAACAGTGCAGCAAGTCACATTAAGCATCTTTCCATCAGAAAAAAATTTGGATTTCACAAAAAATTAGCAAAAAGTAGTGGGGTTACTTAAATTATTATTGTGGTCAATCATAGGGGTATCTTCCCACCCCGATATTATATTTGAGATGAATAACAGGGGTGTCTTTCCGCAGTTTTGCCAATTTTTTGTGGAATTTAAATTTTTCGGAAGGAGATATGCCGCAGTGTGACTTGTCGCAAATGTGACTTGCCGGAAATGTGACTCGCTACAAATTTGACTCGCCGCAAATGTGACTTGCTGTAATTTTTACTCGCCACAAATATGAGTCGCCGCAAATGTGACTCGCAGAATGTGTTACATGCCGCAAATGTGACTCACCGAATATGTTACTTGCCGCAAATGTGACTATTCACAAATTTGACTCGCCGCAAATGTGACTCGCTGCAAATCTGACTCGCTACAAATGTGATTCGCTGCAAATTTGACTCGCCGCAAATGTGACTTGTAAATTTTCCTCGCGGCAAATGTGACTCGCAGAATATATTACTTGCCGCAAATGTGACTCGCCGAATATGTTACTTGCCGCAAATGAGACTATTAAAAAATGTGACTCGCTGCAAATTTGACTAGCCGCAAATGTGACTCGCTGCGACTCGCCGTAAATGTGACTTGCTGTAATTTTTACTCGCCACAAATATGAGTCGCCGAAAATGTGACTCGCCGAATATGTTACTTGGCGCAAATGTGGCTATTCACAAAAGTGACTCGCCCCGAATGTCACTCGCTGCAAATTTGACTCGTTGCAAATGTAACTTGCTGCAAATGTGACTCTCCGGAAACGTGACTCGCCGCCAATGTGACTTCTCTCAAATGTGACTTGCCGCAAATGTAACTTCCCATAAATGTGACTTGCCGGACGTTCGCATAACTCAATCCCTGAATTGATACCCAATATATTTTTCAAGCCTTCATTACTATTTTAATTCCCGGATTAAACATCGCCCGACAACAGACTCCAGACAAAAAAATGTTAAATTGAAAAAAAACCGCAATGAGAATTCATCCACTAATCCACCACTTTCATCCAGATTAAGTCTCAATCGTTTTCCTCAACCTTGTCTCTTTTTAAGATGACGGGGCAAAATAGACTTTCTCAAGCGTCGCGACCATTGTCGCCAGGATTTCCAATTAAAGAGATACTTCTTAGAAGCATCTGATAATGCCTTCCCTCAATTTTTGTTCCTCCTCTTTTCCCTCTTCACGAGGAAAGCCGAAACACAACAGGTACGTTTAGTTTTATAATTGAATCCAGTTGTTATCGCTGATGGGCTGCCGATTGCTTTCGTTTGGTAAACACTAACTTTTAATTATTTCCCCCTCCCTCGAAACGTCTACTCTTTATTCGAGGGTAGTGGCGAGTTTGATTCGGCTAAACAGACCATTACAATGGGATATTTGCCGAAAACAGAGGCCAAGAGCGAGTGGGAAAACGAAAAGCTTGAGGGTGAGTGCGGACCCGGTGATTCATGGGAGGCCAACCTAACTGCGCAAACATTACCAATGGTGATTGCTTCGCAGCGTGGTTTTGCATTCTCGAATATCCCTGCACGCAACACGGAAGGCGGGGGTGCGGAAAAAAAGTATTGTTTACAAAAAAAAAAAAAAAAAAAAAAAAAGAGTGCCACTGGGCCGCGCGGCTGGATGTGCAGCCGGGCTGCATCGTGATCTGCGGAAATAAAATCGCATTTAACTCACTGGAATGGAAATATTTTCCCCGTTTTTCTCGATTCATTTTGAAACGTTCCTCTGATGGATGTTTTGTGGTTTGGCAGAGGTAAATGACAATATCTGTTTTTAAATGTGGATTTTAAATTGATATTTAAATCAAATTAAAATGTGCTATGGGTGCAAAGAATGTTTTGAACAATTTTGTTCAAAGTGTGGAAATCTGTACGAGGTGAAATTTTATGAACATCAGTGAGGGGATTTATTTATTTCAAACAAAAAAGATGACTTTTCTAAGATAAAAGATGAATTTTCAATCTAAAAGGACGAACTTTCAAACAAAAAAGAATAAACTTGCACAAAAAAGATGAAAGCAATTGAATTTTCAAATCGAAAGTTTAAATTTTTAAGAAAAAAATAAATTTTCAACAAAAAATGTTAATATTTCAACAAGAAAAAAACTAATTTTTAACAAAAGCATTCAATTTTAAACCAAAGAGTGGAATTTTCAATGAAATAATTAAATATTCAACAAAACAATTTATATGTTAACCAACTTGTTGAATTTTTAACCTCCTGAGGCGAATTTTCAACCAAATGGTGCAATTTTCAAACAAAAAGGATTAAGCTTCCCCCGAAAACAGTTTTCAGCCAAATAATTGATTTTTTTCTTATAAATGTTGACTTTTCAACCAAACCTTTGAATTTTTAACGAAATACATGAATTTTCAAGAAAATAATTAAATTTCTAAAAAATACTTGAATTTTCTACCTGCAAAC
>CAKNYM010051793.1:227788-269317 GCA_932195095.1 Andricus curvator | reverse complement strand
CTAACCAGAAAATATTATATTTCTGGTTTCTACAAAAGAGATAAATTGTAGAAGCAAATAGATCAATTTTTAACCGGGAAGATTGATTTTCTTCCAAAAAAGACAAATTCTTACAAAATACACGATTTTCCAAATAAATAGTTGAATTTTCAACTAAAGAAGATGAACTTTCAACCAAAAATGAACAGTTAAATTTCCAGTAAAAAAGAAGAATTTAAAAGAAAAAATTAATTTTCAACCAAACAATTAACTTTTCACGAAAAAGTTCATTTTTATAAAAAAAAAGCGAAAATTTCAAACCGAGAAGATTAGTTGTCTACGATAAAAAATAAATTACCGACTACAAAACATCAATTGAAAAAAAAATGGAAAAGTTAAATGCTGAGTTAAAAAAATGTATTTTAAACCAGAAAAAATATTTAACAAAACAGTTGAATTTTCAACCAATGCTAAACGTTGAAATTTCAATCAAAGAGGATCACAAATTTTCAACTGAAAAATATCAATTTTCAACAAAAAGTCACAAATTTACATTCTTAGTTTAAAGAATTAATTTTAAAACCAGAAAAAAATCAACAAAATAGTTCAATTTTTAGGCAAAGAGATGAACTTTCAACCAAAAAATTTAATTTAGAACAAAGTGGTTCAACTTTTACCCAAGTAGTTGAATTTTCTATTAGAAAAAATAAACTTTGAACCAAAAATTGAATAGTTACGTTTACTGATGAAAAATCAACTTTTTACCAAAAAAGATTTGAATTCTAAATAAAAAACAATTGAATTCAACCAAAAAGACGAATTTTCAACAAAAAAAGATTTTAGTTGAATTTTCAATATATATTATATATGAATTTTCATCCAAAAGTTAATTTTATACAAAAATAGTTGAATTTTCAACCCAAAAAGTCGAATTTTCAACCAAACGGTTCAATTTTCAACCAAAAAGGATGACTTTCTGCTCAAATTGATAAATTTTAACCAAATAGTACAATTTTCAACTAAAAATATAATTGCCAGGAGGAATCAACTGCAAAAATAAGGAATAGAAATAGAAAGAGAAATAAAAAGCAAATAAATTACTGACAAAAATATATATCAGTGTGGCCGCAAAATTTCAAAATTCCCTAATTTTTTCCTTATTATTGATATTTAAATAACAGAATCTTAATCTTAGCATTTTTAACAAAGAATCTTCTATAAAAAAAAATTTTAATCAAAATTATTTTTTTTTATTTCATCACCCTTGACAGTTATTTAAAGTGCCTCTTGTAGAAATTCCCTGATTTTTCAAGATTTTTTTTTAAAGTTCTGACCTTTCTCTGATTTCCATAGTTTTCCTGACTTACTATTTTGATATTGTAATTTTTTAAACGAAGTATCTTTTATAAACAGAAAAAAGAATTTTAAATTTAAATGAAAGTTTGTATTTATTAACCTTGATATTTTGTTACAGTGAATTGAAAGAAATTTCCTGACATTTGCAAGACTTTTTTCAAATTTCCCGCTTTTTCTCTGATTTCCAGGGGTTTCCTGACTTACTAACTTAATCTTGTAACATTTTTCACATAGAATATTTTATAAACGGAAAAAAGAATTTTAAATTGAAATTACAATATTTGTTATTAATTATTCTTGACAGTTTATTAAAACGAATCTGAAAGAAATTTCCTCACATTTGCAAAACTCTTTTTTAAATTCCTACCTTTTCTCAGATTTACAGGTTTTTCCTAACTTACAATCTTAATCTTGTAATATTTTTCACATAGAATATTTTAAATGGAAAAAAGAATTTTAAATGAAAATTACAAAATTTTTAATTTATTACTCTTGACAGTTTATTAAAGTGAATCTTATAGAAATTCCGTGACTTTTGCAAGACTTTTTTATTAAATTTCTAACTTTTCTCTCATTTCCAGGTTTTTTTTCTGATTTACTATCTCAATCTTGTAAAAATTTTACCATAGAATATTTCACAAACAGAAAAAAGAATTTAAAATGAAAATTACAAAATTTTTAATTTATTATCCTTGACAGTTTATTAAAGTGAATGTTATAGAAATTTCTTGACATTTGCAAGAGTTTTTTCAAAATTCCTAACTTTTTTCTTCTTTCCAGGTTTTTTCTGACTTACTATGTTAATCTTGTAAAATTTTTAACATATGATATTTTAGAAACAGAATAAGAATTTGAAAACAAAAATTAAAAACTGTAATATACTATTTGACAGTTATTTAAAGTGACTCTTCAAGAAATTCCCTGACTTTTGCAAGATTTGTTTTAAATCTCCTGACTTTTCTCTGATTTACAGGTTTTTCCTGACTTACCATCTCATTCTTGTAACATTTTTAATATCGAATTTTTTATAAAAAGAAAAAAGCTTTGAATTCAAATTACCTTTTTTTAAATTTATTATCCTTGATAGTTTGTTAAAGTGAATCACAAGAAAAAATGTCATGACTTTCGCAAGATTTTTTTCAAAATTCCTGACTTTTCTCTGATTTATAGGTTTTTCCTGACTTACTATCTCAATCTTGTAACATTTTGAATATAGAATTTTTTATAAAAAAAAGGACTTTAAATTAAAATTAAATTTTTTAATTTTACTATCCTTGACTGTTTGTTAAAGTGAATCTTAAAGAAATTCCCTGACTTTTGCAAGACTTTTTCCATATTCCTGACTTTTCTCTGATTTCCAAGTTTTTTCTGACTTACTATCTCATTCTTGTAGCATTTTCAACATCGAATTTTTCATAAAAAGAAAAAAGAACTTTGAATTAAAATTTAATTTTTTTAAATTCATTATCCTTGATAGTTTGTTAATGTGAATCATAAGAAAAAATGTCATGACTTTTGCAAGATTTTTTTCAAAATTCTTGACTTTTTTCTGATTTCCAGGGTTTTTCTGACTTGATATCTACATCTGGTAATATTTTTAATATAGAATTTTTTACAAAAAGAAAAATAACTATAAATTAAATTTTTTAAATTTTACTATCCTTGACAGTTTTTTAAAATGAATCCTAAAGAAATGCCCTGACTTTTGCAAGACTTTTTTCCATATTCCTGACTTTTCTCTGATTTCCAGGTTTTTCCTGACTTAGTATCCCAATATAGAATTTTTTCTATAAAAAAAAAGAACTTTAAATTAAAATTAAAATTTTTTAATTTTACTATCGTTGACGTTAAAGTGAATCTTAAAGAAATTCCCTGAGTTTTGCAAGACATTTTTCCATATTCCTGATTCGTCTCTGATTTCCAGGTTTTCCTGACTTAATATCTCAATCTTGTAACATTTTTAATATAGAATTTTCAGAAAAAGAAAAATAACTATAAATTAAAATTTTTTTATTTTACTGTCCTTGACAGTTTGTCAAAGAGAATCTTAAATAAATTCCCTGACTTTTGCAAGACTTTTTTTCATATTCCATAAAAATTCCATAAAAAAGAACTTTGAATTGTAATTAAATTTTTTTTTAACTTATTATCCTTGATAGTTTGGTAAAGTGAATCATAACAAAAAATGTCATGACTTTTGCAAAATTTTGTTTTCAAAATTCCTGACTTTTCTCTGATTTCCAGGGTTTTCCTGACTTGATATCACAATCTTGTAACATTTTTAATATAGAATTTTTGACAAAAAGAAAAATAACTATGAATTAAATTTGGTAAATTTTACTATCCTGGACAGTTTGTTAAAATGAATCTTAAAGAAATTCCCTGACTTTTGCAAGACTTTTTTCCATATTCCTGACTTTTCCCTGTTTTCCAGGTTTTTTCTGACTTCCAAACACCCTGAAATTCTAGACAACTATGTTGAGGTTTTGAGAGCATATAAACTGTTTTTTTTTTTTTAGATTTCGGGATAGCAGGAACGTGGAAACACCACTAGAAATTAATGAACGAGCGTTTAGCATAGATAATCACTCTGGGGAAAATGGCGTAGCTTCCAAATGCAGCTGAAATTCCGCACTGTCAACTGGATGCAATTATCAATCGAGAATTTGTCGCCCATTAACATAATCAGATCAGTCTGGCAACCAAGTGATTTGCAACCTCATCCTGAATGTTTTCCTATTTTTTCTTCCCCCTCAGAAACTCATTTAATTTTTGATTTATTATTTTTATCACAGCATTACTAAAGCAGACGTCACAGCCCAAGATTGTCTCAAAAACAAGAAAAATAACACAGGATGACTTTGTGAAACTCTTCGCCTGGGGTGATTGATAGAGAAATTGATCAGCGAGCTGGGACGGATCGGTGTTGCGGAACGAACGTGTGGGTTGAATAAGCAACAGAGAAATTTTAGATTGATCTAAAATTTGCAATTTCTCCTTTTTACCTCCTCCTAAAATTCCCTTTCTCACTTTTCTTCCAAAAGAGATCCATTTTCAACCCAAAAAGACCAACTTTCAACAAAAGAGTTAAGTTTGTAAGCTAGAAAGTAGAATTTTTTTAAAAACATTTGAATTTTAAATCCGAAAAGATGAATTTTTAAGAAAAAAGATCATTTTTAACCAAGCAAGATGAATTTTTCACCAAAAAGTCCAAAAATATGAATTTAAAAGAAAGTTGACTTTAAATAATATATTTAATTGGTAAGCAAATAGATAAATCTGCAAACAAGAAATTTTTTTTTTTGGAAAGAAAGGAAAAACTCAACAAAATTCTTAAATTTTCAAGCAAAAAAGAGGCATTTTTTTAAAACAGTTGTATTTTGAACCACAAAATATGAGTTTTCAGCAAAAAAATTAATTAAAATTTTTTTTTTGAAGTTTCTATAAAATGCTTGGATTTTTAGGCCAAAAATACGACATTTCTACAATACAGTTTAATTTTCAAGACCAACATATACATTTTTAATAAACAAGTTCATTTTTAACTAAGTAGTTTTTTAACCAAGAAAAATGTTGAATTTCTACCAAAAGAAATTAAATTTCAACCTAAAAAGACGAATTTTTTACCAAGAAAGACGAATTTTCAACAAAGTACATGAATTTTTAACTATAGAGATTAATTTTTTGCTAAAATAATTAAAATAAAGAAATAAATTTATAACGAAGAGGTTCAATTTTTAACAAAAATTACTTTTCAACAAAACAAAATAGTTAAATTTTTATTGAACAAATTATTTTTTCGCTAAGAAACAAAATTTTCAACAAAAAAGATGAATTTCCTACCAAAAAAGATGAATTTTCACCCAAAAAAAACTAATCCCAAACAAAAGAGTTATATGTTTTCCGGCTAGAAACTCGAATTTTTTAGAAAACATTTGACTTTCACATCCGAAAAGATGAACTTTTAACAAAAAAGTTCATTTCCAAACAAGAAAGATGAGTTTTCAACCAAATAGCCAAAAAGCCGAATTCGCTACAAAGCAGTTTAATTTTAAATCCGAAAATATGAATTTTCAACAAGGAAGTTAATTTTCAATCAAATATTTGAATTATCAACCAAATAGATGAATACTTAACCCAAACATTTTTTAGTAAGGAAAGCAAAAAAATGAACGAAATTCTCAAATTTTTAAGGCAAAAAGTGAAGTTCTCTACAAAACTGTTAAATTTAGAAAACCCAAAACATGAAATTCCAACAAAAACGTTAATTTTCAACAAAAACGTTAATTTTCAACAAAAACGTTAATTTTCAACAAAAACGTTAATTTTCAACAAAATAATTGAAATTTCTAAAAAAATAGTTCAATATTTCAGCCAAGACTACCAATTTTCTACAAAATAGTTAATTTTTAACTCTAAATTATGAACTATTAACAAAAAAGTACATTTTTCACCGAGCAGTTCAATTTGTGACCAAATAGTTGAAATGCCAAGACAAAAAAGCGAATTTTCTATAAAACTGTGGATTTTCAACGCAAAAATATCAATTTTTAACAAAATAGTTGAATTTTTTACCAACATAGTTGAGTTCTTAACCAAAAAAGATCAATTTTTAACCCTAGTGATCAAGTTTCTACTATGAAATTAAAAAAAAAATTAAACAAATAGTAAAATTTTTAACTGGAAACATTCACTTTCAACCAAAAATATAATGGGTAAATTTTCAATAAAAAAAATTATTTTTCCGCTTAAAAAGAAATTTCATCAGAAAAGACAAATTTTGTAGCAAAAAAAGTTACCAAACAGTTTAAATTGTAACCAAATAGTTGAAATATCAAGCCGAAAAGGCAAATTTTCTATAAAACAGTTAAATTTTGAACCCGAAAACATAAATTATCAAGAAATAAGTTACTTTTTAACAATATAGTTGAGTACTCAATAAAAATAGATTTATGTTGAACCAAATAGTTGTCTTTTTAATTGAAAAACATTAAATTTCTATCGAAAGAAATTAATTTTCAACTAAAAAAAATCAATTATCAACCAAAAATAGAATAGTTAAATTTTAAGTTGAAAAAATTATTTTTCTGCTGGGAAAAAAATCTTTAAACAAGAAAAAATAATTTTTAACAAAGTAGGTTAAATTTCAACCAGACAATTATATTTTCAACCAATGATGAACATTTAACGAAAAATGCAATAGTTGGTATTTTAACCAAAAAGGATTTTAATTTTAAATACAAAACAGTTGAATTCAGCCAAAAAAGATGAATTTTCAACAAAAAAGTTTAATCCTTAACCAAACCAGATTAATTTTCAACCAAACAGTCACATTTTTAAACAAAAGAAATGAATCTTCTAACCAAGAACACAAAGCAAGTAAAGAATTTGTTTGTCAAAAAGGATGAATTAAAAAAAAAAGTTGAATTTTCAACAAGATGATTAAAGTTTGCACCAAAAGAGATGAATTCTGAACTAAAAAATGTATTTCAAATGAAACAGTTGAATTATCATCCAAAAAGGATGATATTTATTAAAGAAGTTGAATTTTCCATAAAATAATTAAATTTTCAACCCAAAAGATGAATCTTCAGCCAAAAAATTCAGTTTTAACATAACAGTTGAATTCTTAACCAAAAACGATAAATTTTTAATAAAATAGTTTTGTTTTCAACAAGATAATTAAATTTTGAACCAAAAGAGATGAATTCTTAATTAGAAGATGGATTTTAAATAAAACAGTTGCATCTTCATCCAGAAAGGATGATATTAAACAAAATAGTAGAATTTTCAATAAAATAATTAAATTTTCAACAAGAGTCTTGATTTTTTCACAAAATAATACAATTTTCACCCAAATAATACAATTTTCAACTAAAAAGATGAATTCTCAACCAAAAATACAATTTTAGACTATCTAATTTAAAAAATTAACTTTAAATTGAAAATAGTTGGATTTTCATATTGTGTTTTATTAATTCTGTAAGAACGTAAGCGAAAACAACCGAACAAAGGAAAATTTCTCTAAAATAGGAAAAAAAAGAGCAATTATTTTTAAAAGGGGAAAGAGGGAAATAGGAGAAAGAGTATAAAGTCTGCTAAAGTCTAAAATTATCTAGACTGTAATTAAATAATTTTTATAGAAAACTATTTAATTCCAGTATCAAGCGAAAATGATCGTTGGATGTGCTTTTGTGATTTCATTGTTTGTATGTAGTTTATAGCTTCATCTACTTCAGCGACCATCAACGAACCTCAAAATCATCATAATTTGAATTCCCTCATCAGGAACAGTATACAAGGGTCGGTATTAATTATGACATGGTAATACAATTATTCTAATTGTTACTGCAAAGCGTGATCGGTTTTCGAAATTACACCTATTCAGTGAGAATTAAACGGAAATTGTAGCACATTACAAATGAAATTTCCATCTTATCGCGACATTCAAATTTACTAACTATTCTAACTCGCTCCATCTCAAGACTCAAGACTCATATTAATTTATGGAAAATAAATCGCTTAGAATAAAAAAATTTTATAATCGAAGGTTCAACATTCAATGTGGCAGAAAAATTTTATTTTCAAAATCCCGTCATTTTTTCCTGACCAATTTGTTATTTTCCCTGACCATTAATATTCAATGAACAACATTTTATTCTTGCAATGTTTAAAAATAAGAATCTTTTCTGCCATGAAAGACGATATTTCTACAATAAAAGATGAATTTTTATTTATCTTTTTTATTTTTTGTCCAAGAAAGAAGGAAATTTTTTTTTTAGGAAAAATTTTTCTTTTTGTTTTCAAATTACAATAGGAGCATTTTATGGTGATTGTCTAAATTTGGTCGTTGGATTCTTCTTTTCATTTTCAGGAATTCTATACATTAACTCGAGCGTTGGACGTTAAATAGGATTTTGAATTTGATTTTTTTTTTAATTCTTAAATTGAATTTTTAATCTGAATGGACGTATTTTTAATGAGACCGTTGAATTTTTCACCAAAAAATATGTCTTTTAATCAACTAGATAAATTTTCAACAAAATAGATTAGTTTTTAACCAAATTGTTGAATTTTTAACCTAGGAAGTCGATTTTTTTAACCAAATGGTTCAATTTTCTGTCCAAATGGACGAATGTTTAATAAAACCATACAATTTTCAAAGAAGATAAAATCATAGGAAATGACTTTTAAGTTTATATCAAATAATTCAATTTCTAACAGAATAGATGAATTTTGAACCAAATAGTAGAATTTTTTAAACAAGAAAGGTTTGACTTAAAAAAACAGTTGTATTCTCAACCAAGTAGTTCAATTTTCAAGCTAAAAAGTCGAATGTTATAGAGATAACTTGACCAAGCATTTGCATTAACAACTAAATAGTTGAACTTTGAATCAAAAGAGACAAATTTTCAGAAAAATAGTTAAATCGTTCACAAAAGAATTAAAATTTCAACAGAATAGTTCAAGCTTTCAACCAAATAGTGGAATTTTCAACCTACATGTAGGTTGAATCAATTGTCAACTAAGAATATTAATTTTCTATAAAAAAATGAATTTTTAAGAAAATACATTAATTTCTAATTAAATAGTTGAATTTTTAATTAAAAAGAGTATTTTTCTACCAAAAACAAGTAAAATTAATTTTCAGTTAAAAAAATTAATTATCAACAAAAAAAACTAATTTTCAATAAAATAGACCAATTTTCATCCAAAGAGATAAATTTTTAACTAAAATGATGAATTTTCGAACCAAACGGACGAAGATTCTACAAATAAGGGTTTTTAGTCCAAGAAGAAAAAAAGGTTGTCCAAATAGTTGAACTTTCAAGCCAAAAGACAAATTTTTGACCCGAAAATATAAATTTTGATCAAAAAAGTTAATTTTCAATCAAACAGTTGCATTTTTAACAAATAAAAAAAAGCAAATTTCAAACGAAGAAGATTAGATTTCTACAAGGAAAGACGAATTTTCAACTAAAAAAGATCATCATTCAACCAAAAGTGGATTAGAAAAGTTTGAAGGTGTTTTGAATGATTTCAAAGGATTATGAGAAGTTTCATCATTTTCGAATGATTTTAAAAGATTTCAAAAGTTTAAAGATATTACCTAGTTAAATTTCAAAGAGAATCCCAATTTTTTTTTAAATACAGGATTTTAAAGGAACATCAAGGTATCTACGGATTTCAGAGGATTTTGCAAGAATGCAAAAGATTTAACGGAATTTCAAAGAATTTTTGAAATATTATGAAGGATTTTAAGGGATTTCGAGAAATATTAATGAGTTTTCAAATATTTAAAAATATTCTAAGTGTTTTTAACAGATTCGAAAAAAAAGATTCCCATGGATTTGAAAATTTTAATAAATTTGAAAGGGATTTCATAGATTAGGATTTTAACCGATTTTTATATATTATATGGGGTTTCCACGGATCTTAAGGGATCATAAGTGATTTCTATGGAATTTCGAAGATTTCAAGCATTTTTAATAAATTCAGAGAATCTCATATAATTTGAAGGGAGTTTCACATTTTTAAAGGGATTTCCATAGAACTTAATCGTTTTACTGAAGTTAAGCAGCGTTGGACGCGGTTAGTACTTGGATGGGTGACCATTCAAGAATACTGACATGAGTGCTGTTGGCACATCGTGGGTGCGGTGAGCCCACACTTGTAGTTATTTATAACTACAAGAAAAACCTAGAAATACTACCCGAATCGGGTAGTGTCACGCCTACCCTGAAAGGGAAATGGTTTAATGGTATATTCATAGATTTTAGGGATCTCGTAATATTTCAAAATATTTCACGGAATTTCAAGGATTTTGCCCGATTTTAATAGATTTTAAAGGATTTTCACGGATTTTAAAGAATTATCAGGGATTTGTATAGGATATTGAACATTTTAAGCAATTTCAAAAATTTCGCGGAATCTCAAAGAATTTTAAGGGATTCCTTTAGTTTTTTGAAGATTTCCATAGAACGTAATTATTGGACGCTCTCTCACAGAATAACTATGGTTTCTATTAGAACCAATTTTTGGGTTCTCAGAAGCTGCAACAAAAAGGAACTCTTCTTGCTGCAAAGAAACCAAAAACGATGAACTTTTTCAAAGGAGTCTCCAAATGGATCTCCAAAGGAACCTAATTTTAATACTTTTTCCAAAGAACGTATTTTCGCTTTGCCCACTTCGACATTATATCTAGTTAATGACACAACTTTTACATTAAAACAGACACGTAACAGAACTCTGACGGTCATAACTTCACCTTGTGCACAGGAGATGGACAGAGTATATCACTTTTTTGTTGCGGAAGAAAGACTAAAAGATCTGGTGAATGATACAAGAGTTATAAGGGGTTCAGTATGTAAAACTGATCATCACCTTCTAGTCTCATAAATTAACTCAGGTCAAGGATGGAGAAGAAAAAGAACCAAAAAGATGGAATAGACGTGAATCAAGATTGGGAATTTACAGAAACCGGAACTGCAAATCAATTTCCAGAATAGGATATATAAACGCATTGGCAGGGCAACTTCGCAGACGCTTATCCATAATAAAGATATAGAGGGCACATGGACTATGTGCCGGGATATCATTGTTAGAAGTGCGACCAAAGTGTGTGCTACTGCTATTGTAGGAAGAATGTCTGGTAATGCGTTGTGGAATAATCAAATCCGCGTAGCCGTTCACGAAAAGAGCACGCGTATCTGAAAATGTTGTGCATTACAAGCCTTCAGCGATGAGGAGAGAAATAGACTTGAAAATGATTAGAGAGACAAAAACAGAAAAGTAAAAGTACTCATTAAAGAAAGAAAAGATGAAATCCAAACAGAAGAAGGGAAGAAAATGCAAATCGATTTTTGAGGGAGCAAAAAAATGTGTTATAAATTATCGTTGATCACTATGAAAGAAAGTAATGGTACAGAATTAGGCAGCATGAGAAATATGGTAGCAAGGGTAAAACGTTATACAATACAGACAGGATACTCGCAACGCTCTGAGGGACTCTTCAAAGGAATCATTGGGAGAAGCTATTGGGCAGCAAAACTGCGACATAGAAAACATGCATTAGAAAAGCCGGTACAAAGTAACTAATTGAATTTATTTTTTAAAATTCATTAGAAATGTCTCAAAATCTTTGGATTTTTTCTCAAACTTGTTCTCAGGTGAACCCGGTTTTCCATCATAGCCACGGACTAAGTCAAGTGACTGATGAGATGAGGATGTTATAAGTAGATTTAATACGATGTTTGAAATCTTTTGCGATGATGTTGTACGTACAAAATTAGGAACATGATATAGTTTGCAGTTCGTCTTTTATCGCTGTTATCACCACACAGCGACCTCGTTCTAGTCGCTTGCTTCCTGATGGTTGAGAAAGTTTCTTACCGTGCGACGGGTGTTTATTAAAACCACTTCTGAGCTGCTGCTAGTACCCTACTGACTCCTAAATGTTCAGGATGTTCATTGCATCTTGCGTGCACATTGCATGTAGCTGAAATCACAACAGGATGAATAGATGCATGTTCCACATTCCTCTACCATATATTGTCTTCACTGCATGCCTTAGCTCGCTATACTCATGGATCTTGGTTGTATAGGTCGCCTGCAAATTCCGGTTAAGTGGACAGTCAATTTCGATGATGTACACTCTTCCACCTTTTATCTCTCGCATCACGGTTTCGGGTCGATTGGCTTGAATATGATGATCCGCCTGGATAGTAACATCCCAATATAAGATGTAATCTTCGTTTTCCAAAGCGAGCTTTGGAATGTATCTATAAAAAGGCTAAGGTTAAGAGTCTTAGGTTTAGGGCTAGTTGTTGATGTATAATAATAATATGGTTTCTACCCTGATATTCAAGGCCTCCTCTGATGTTGAATTCAAGGGCGTGTAATCAAGATCCGCTCCACAGATGGTGCCGTAAAGCGCAACATCTCGCTTGCTCTTAAAATAGTCTCGCAACTGTATAACTTGTGACTTGAACAGTTTCTTGACAACTATAACGCCCCTAGCCCCTCTATGTCATGGTATAACTACCCTTCTAATCACCGAATTACTGTGGTACATTGGGTGCTTCGTCAGTTCTACGCGAATGATTCTGTTTAACCTTTCAAGGTCGGTGTTCGACCATTTAATGAGCCCAAAGGAGTACGTGAGGACAGGGATGACATAGGTGTTTATTGTCCTGATCTTGTTTGCTAAGTTCAGAGAACTCTTTAGAATCAATCTGAGTATTGTTGTGAAGGCATTCGTTAGGCTTTTCTTTACTATCATATATGCTAAATACCCTGAGATTCAAGAATACCGAGGTATTTATATGCCTAGCTCTCAGCCATTACCTCGATGTCATTCTCAAACTCGTTCTCTTGCTCTGCGGTCCCTACTTTTCCTCTGGCTAAATGCACTGTTCTGCATTTATCTAGTCCGAAATCCATGTGAATATTACTGGAAAACTGCTTTGTGACATTGATCACCTGCTGCAGTTTCAGATCTGAACTAGCGTATAGCTTCAGGTCATCCATGTATAGAAGTTGGGTCAGTTGATTACTATCCTCATTATCATGTATTCTAAACCCATGAGACATTCTTAAAATCTTTGGATTATTATTATTATACCATTAAGTCATATCCCTTCCGGGGTAAACGTGACTCACTCGGTGATATAATATTTTTTCTTAACTGGGGATTACAAGGTATTGGAAAAGATTGCAAATGATTGCATGAGATAATAAGCCCCTCGTGAATCATTGAATTTTGGAAAAAGCCTTGTCTTTCTATTCTTACAAGTTGAAATAGACGTCAGGGGAGCCGTGTAGCGTCTTTTCGCAAGTAGTTTGTAAATTACAAAGCAACGAGGTAAGGAGGATCCCCGCTTGAATCCCAAAGGACACATTCGATTTCGAATTCTTTAGGTCGTATTGTCGGTACTGTTCACGGAAATGGAAGCTGAAAGGCCCCATCTTTAAGATATACATATTCTTATTTGTTGCTGGAACGTTTCACGCGACCCCTTCCATTTTCAGAAGTGTAGGTGAGGTCCAATTCCTTCGGGAATTGCTACTTTCACACGTAGAACGACCCATCACATCAACGTCGTTTCGTACATGTAGGAATAAAAAAGGGGATGCTATAAAGGCAGGGTGATAGCATAAAAAGGGCAAAGTTATAAAGAAAGGGAGACAAAATAGGTTTTCCACTCGCAATGGAAATCTAAAACCACAGAAAACGTATTTTCTCTTTTTTATTTGTTCAACCAATCAAGTCAAAAGAGTCATCACTCTCAGGGTGATCGCAAAACTTTATTTTCCAAATTCCCTGTAATTTACCTGAGCAATTTTTCACTACCCTGACCATTAATATTTAAAGACCAGAATTTCAATCTTGTAACATCTTTAAATCTTTTATGAACGGAATAAAGCATTTTCAAATTAAAATTCAACATTTATTTATCTAAGCAAAAAAGATTAGTTTTCTATCATAAATGATGAATATTCAATTGAAAAGGAAGAATTTCAACAAAACAGTTGAATTTTCGACAAAAAAGATGACTATTGGACCAAACAGCTTAATTTAAAAAAAAAAAATTGAATTTTAAACAAAATTGTTGAAGTTTTAATCCAATTGATGAATGTTGACATGTTAATATGAATTTTATTCCAAATAGACGAATTTTCAACAAAACATTTTAATTTTCCACCAAAAAAGATAATTTTTCAACAAAATAGTTGAATTTTTAATCAAATAATTAAATTTAAAAAAAAAACTAGTTCAATTTTTAACCAAACGGTCAAATTTTCAAGAAAAAAATATTAAACTTCACCAAAAAACAGTTGCATTTCAAACCAACTAATTGAATTTTTTTAAAGGCATTTTAAAAGTATTTTCGGCAAAAAAAATTGATCTAAAAGCACAAATTTACTGCCCAAGTAGACAAATTTGTGCTTTTGGATCAATTTTTGTACCAAATGATGCATCTTTAACAAAATACTTGACTTTTTAAAGAAAGAATAAAATTTTCACAAAACAGTTGAATTTACAACTAAATAATTGAATTTAAAAAAATGGGTGAATTTTTAACCAAATAAATTAATTTTCAACAAAAAATGGCAAAGTTAAATTTTCAGTGGAAAACTTAATCTTAAAAAAAAATCGTTTTTCAAGAAAATAGTCAAATTTTCAACCAAAGAGATGAATTTTCAACTAAAATTATTATTTTTCCAACAAAAAGACGAATATTCAACCAATACAGATTTTTCTGTCAAGAAAGAAAAAAAGTTCTGAAATTGTGTAACTTATAAGCCAAAAGGCGAATTTTCCGTAAAACGGTTAGATTTTCAAACTGAAAATATTAATTCTTAACAAAAAAAGTTATTTTTTACCAAACAGTTGCATTTGTAACCAAAAACGAGGGCATTTCAACCAAGAAGATTAGTTTTCTACGAAAAAGGACAAATTAGCAAGAAGAAAAATTATTTTTCCCCCAAAAAAATGAGTTTTTAACAAAGAAATTAAACTTTCAACAGACGAGAAAAATGTTCATCTATAATGATGAATTTGCAGCTGAATAAGATAAATTTTATGTGAAAGAATCAATTTTTAACTACAGAGATCAATCTTCAATTGAAATTATTAATCTTCAAAAAAAAAATATATTTTTCAACAAAGCTCTTCAACCTTTAAACAAATAAATCAATTTGTAACAAAAAAGATTAATTCTTAACAAATAATGTAATAATAGACATTTCAAACAAAAAGAATTTTAATTTTAAATGAAATGTAGTTGTATTTCACACAAAAAATTAAAACAAGATAGTTGAATCCTCAACCAAAGAAGATTAATTCTCAACCCAATAGTTGCATTTTTAAGCAACAAAGATTTCAGTTTAATTTTCAATAACAAAATATGAATGAAAAAAGAGATAATTTTCTACCAGATAGTTGAATTTTCAAACCAAAATATGAATTTTCAACAAAACAGTTAAATTTTAACGAAAAAGGAACGACTTTTTAACAACGATGTTGAATTCGCAACCAAATAATTGAATTTTCAACTAAAAATATAATCGCCAGAAGGAAGTTACTAAAGAAAAGAAATAGGAAGAGAAATATAAACCAAATAAATCACTAACAAGAATATTTTATCAGGGTGTTCGCAAACTACATTTTCAAAAATCCGTTACTTTTTTCTCACACATTTTTCATTTCCCTTGACCATTAATATTTGAAGGCCAGAATTTTAAACTTTTAATATAGAACCTTCCACAAACGGAATAAAATAATTTGAAAATTGCCAGGTTTTTTCTGACCTATAACCATTCACTACGGCCAGTCACTGTTAAAAATATGGGTATTTTTTTTTAATTAGTAGTAGGAAATTTTTGGATATATTTGGTAAATTTCCGAGGAACTGTCCAAGTTTCTGTAGCAATTTCCTAAATGTTAGGAAATATATCAAAAACGTCAGAAAATTGAAAACATTTCCAAAGTTGCAGGAAATTTTTTCAATAATAAATAGTAGGAAATTGTTTCAGAGGCACAGAAAATGATTTAATTGTTTCAGAATTTTTTTCATTCAAATTGTGAAATGTACTCTTCCTACAAAATTTGCAATTTTTCCAAATTCTTGTCCAATTTTCTCTATACAACTTTGAAAATTATTCGAGAAAATTGGAAACTGATTCTCTTTTCTTGGCATTTTTCAATGTAAATTATGAGATACACTTTTCGTAGGAAATTGGAAATTTTTCCAAATTTTTAACCAACTGTTCTTGACAATTTTGAAAAATATCTCAGAAGAATGAAAATTCATTTACTTTTTTGGGTATTCTTTCCATTAAAATGATGAAATATACTTTTTCTACGGAACTGGAAAAGTTTCCCAAATCTTGTCCAATTTTTTCTATATAATTTTGAGAAATATTCCAACAAAATATAAATTTATTTATTCATGGAGTGTACTTATTCTATAAAATTGGCAATCTTTTATTATTATTCTTCAATTTCCTCTATGCTAGTTTGGCAATTATTCCAGCAAACTGGAAATTTTTTCACATTCTTTCATTTTAGTTACGAAATAGGACAGAGATCGAGGATTGCCTTTCGGCAAAATATGTTGTATTTGTGTTTTATCTTCCGACACATTTTATCGTCCACGAAATTGAATTCTGAACAGTTTCAAAGAATTTGTGATAAATTCCAAAGAATTCAAAGTTGCGGCTATCAAAAATTGAAAAAATATGTAATTATGGAAGACTTCAAGATTGGAAAATTTGGTGCGCAATGCCCTGATGACATTTTCATATAATTAAAAGTCTGAATGAATTAAAAAATTCATTTGCTTTTGGATGGTTACAATCTCAGCTAGAATGCGGACTTTTCTAAATTGGACGCAGGAATTAAAATCTTTTGAAATATATTAGGATTTAAATGAGTTTATCAATCCTTAAGGATCTTTTGAGCGCAAATTGAACGAAATTTAGAGAACTCTGCTTTTTTCAATGGAAAATCGGCTAGTGAATCGTCTTTATTATCTTGGCTCTCGAAATCAAATGGAAGAAGGAAAAATGCAGGAAAAGAGGCAAAGCTGAAAAGGGAATGATGGGAAATACCTCTTCTTCGTTAAATTCCTCTGAAAGGGAAAATTCAAACAGTATTTGAATTAGAATAGCAGAGTGAAGTTAGCAGCGAGAGCAAACGGAAGTTCCATTCAGTGGGTTCTGTAAAGTTTCTCGCACCTTCTGACAAAAACGCTACTTTTCATAGATGAATCTTCGTGCATAAAAAACATTCCGTTCATTGAAAACCTAATTCTAAAGCTCAATTGAAATTAAAGTAGTAATCTCGGTTATTTTTCACTGTAGATTAAATCAGGTTCTAAGATGTTAAGTTTGTAAAGTAGATTTTGAATTTTGGCGGGTAATTCAAATTTCGCGCCTAAATTTGTGTGGGAAATTTAAACTTCAAAAGGAAAAACTGGGTAATGGGGTACTTTATATATTATTGCGGCAATTTAGAGACTAATTAAGGACTTTATGGCCCGATACTAGTAAACTGATACAGGTCAGTGGTTTAACGAGGCCGTTTAAACCAATCCGAGTAGTCGCGTGTCCGAGATGACGAGAAACATCCGCCACAGGTCCAGCCCACGCACCTGAATGAGATTTATAGCGGCACATAAACCTCCCTTGAATGACTTTATTATAATATCTCGACACGCTGGATTACGCTCAAGTATTATGATAAATGTTCGCGTGGGTGGGGGGAAAATCGGAAAGAGGGCAAAAAATATCAACGGCATGACACCGGATTAGGTTCGGTCATTCGGTGCAGAGTCCGGCGACTTGACTTCACATTATGTCTTCCTTAACCTTCTTCCCATTCGAATTTTTAAATTATGACATCAGATTTTTTATAACCTTTTGTCACTCTGCTATTTCGTTAAAAGAAAATTTATGAATTAAATCTACATCATAGAATTTTAGTGATAGAATTAAATCAACTTTTAATTTCCATCAAATATTTAATCTGGATCTACCTCCATTTGCCCTCCTTGGCGATAAAAGGGTAGCGACTTTAATATTTCAATAAACTGCAAAGGTCAAACGAGGGTGCGTGATGGCAGGTGATGGGAAGTTATTGGGTTGAAGAAAATAGAGGGTAGAAAATCACGTAAGGTGGATTTGAAATATTCACTCCAGCGACTTTCTAGGACTGGAAATTTAAAGAGAGCTTAAAGGAAAGAACAAATGTCAAGATTGCTTTATTCAAAAAATCAGAATTCACATAAGTGGTTTGGTAAGCTCTTTATCTAGAGTCAACACACGCCAGAATCTGACTAGCGACCAACCCTTTCGTGGTCGGTTGCTAATACAGATCGAATTCGATTTTCACAGGGGATGGTTTCACGATGAGGATATCTCATCGTTAATATGGTCAGTAATGGAGGGGGATGTGGGGTTTGCATTCCACCTACGTGACTGTCCATCGAGACCCCCTTCTGGGCCTAACCTAATTAAAGCCTACATTACTGAACATGCAGCTTCGATTCTCGTCTGGGTTGGGTTCTCGGACCCAATGCCCCTATTGCTGTTCAATCGTAGTACAAGTATCGATCACTACTTAACGTTTGACCAGACGGACAAGCAATTTGCTGCATATCCCAAATTTTGCTCTAATCATAATCAAATCTGTCAATTACGGAAAACAATGATCTAGGAGTGGAGGAAAAAACGTCTTTACGAGCCATCTAGATAGGTTTGTTCAAATAAGGGTATCCGGATAACTACATGCTTCAAAATGATGTTATGTCTCGTAATTTTTATCATCATCAGCGTGTAGAAAATGGTATTTTCAGTATGTAAATAAAATTTCACAAAAACTTAGGAAATATATCCTCTTAACATGATCTTCGCTATTGAATCTAAAAGCTAATTAGAAGTTCTTTATTTAACGATATTGATCCAGCACCTCAGTGAATTGCTGGCTTTAATTTTCTCCCTTTTCCAAACCAACCTTTCTGGCTTCGGCTCCGTAAAGGTTTCCAGTTTAAGAGACACTACTTTGCTCGAAAGACTTACGAAGTGCGGTTAACCAGCTATTGGTTTTAATCTGGCCGAACTCAATTGATCGGTCGACTGCAGGAGCTTCAACTGCGCCTCGCAAATGTTCTTGACTTCACTAAATTGCCTGTATTGAACTCCTTCGGGACTTTAAATCCGCTTCTACAAGAATTCGTTTACGAGAGTTTCGCAAAGTAGATCAATTAGAAAACTGAGCATAGCATTCTGCAGTTGAAATAGTTTTCCCAGGAGTTCTGCAGATATATCTATCATCTTCGTAAGACTCTCGTAATATTAACTGAGTCTTCCATGGTCTAAAACATCAATTTAGCTTTTATTTTTGAAGAATCTGGAATTCCATTTTCAAATTGCATAGAATCGTAAAATTCTGGAAGTAGACAGTTTCCAGAAGTTAAGACTTTAGCTGAGAAAATAAACCAAACTTGCCGCTAGGCTTGGGTCAGATAAGTTTTGTAACAAAGGACACGGGATAAAATGCAAGACCTAATGATCGTTCTAGAGTATCTAGTTTCTTTCCCCTTTCTTCTGAAACAAGTTTGAGTTAAGTTGTGTACTCTATAGTCCAAAGCGTTTCCGTCTTCTTAGCTCACTTGTTCCTTTATCCTCTGTTTCACCTTCTTAAGGAAACACCCTTGTATCTCAGCGACGCGCACGTTTTTCCCTGAGTTGACGAGATGTTTTCATTTAAAGGAAGACACCGGCTTGGGGCGAAACGACAGGGATTTTCTCGAGGTGTCGTAATCGTTTGTACTGGACTCCTTCTACAACGTTCGACAAAACTTTCTAGATGTCCTGGCATTTTCAAGATCCGCTTTCTTGTCTTTATAACGGAACTTTAAGTACCTCAGCAAGTAAACTTTTTCTTGGGGAATTTTTTCCGCGACCTAGCTAACATCAGTTTGAACAACACCTCTCGGATTTCAAGGAAAACCCAGTTGAGGACATTCCCATGATTGAAAGAGTAGTCTAAATTTAATCAGCGCATTGTAGTTTGTATTTATTGTAGTGAAACGATAAGGAAGAACTTAGTAAGGAAAGCCATGAACTGCCAGATAATCCAGCCAAGTTTCAATTGGTCGTGGGGAGCGTCGCCGGAAGGACGGGGGTATGATAAGGTGATGGAGGCGGAAGTGTCGAAGAAACCCGGAGATGGCGTCGGGTCTATAGCGAAGTTCGGCCTTTGCCTGGCATTTAGGATACTCAGCCGACCCGGCATTATCTTTGTGTATCCAGAGATCCTCGACAATACCGCCAGGAATCCAAACCCGCCAGGTGGAACTCTGCCAGTCGTTATAATCTAAGCCTCGTCTTCCTATTCGAAACTTCTTCTCGGATATAGATATACAGAAACCTAACATTACCCTCCGTTGAAATTTCAATCGCGAATTCCGCCGATTCCTCAAAACTATGTTATAGATTCTTGAATTGTATTCGCTTTGGGCATTGTTGGATTCCTTCCATGGTAGCTTTGCATATCAACAATAGCTAAAACCCTGAGGTTCACAAGATCTAATCATTTAAGTTTATAACCTCTATTAGAGCAACCCTTATCATTTGCCACTTGTCGGCCTATAAAACCTACACATCAGGAGAATATTCGCGTCAACCAACTGCACGAGGATATGTCGGACATTTTTCGCAGCGCACAGGAACGTATCGAATACAAAGTATCTGCAATCGGTACGGCGTATGTGCAGAACGACTTGAATAAAAATATAGTGATACAATATTGAAAACCATCGATTGCCAGTCCGGGACGAATCTAATAATCCATGCGGCTGGACGGAAGCCAACCCAAAGTCTGCACCCCGTATCACTAAGAAGGTGCAATCCCATTTCGCAAGCAGGAAATTCGATGTTCGAGAAAGTATATCTCAAAGATATTCTCCACCTTTCTTTCCTTCAATCGACGTTCTACGGGGGGTAATGTCTACGAGATTATCGATTTTCGCGACGTGCCTGTCGAAACAAGCGATACTTCTCCGCAAGAAAAATGATTTCTTTTCGCCAATGAGAGGCTTGACTCGGGGAAATTGAAACTAAAGTGCTTGCTTGCTCACACAGCTGTTCTAGATTCGTGGAAGATACGGAAACATATTTCAGAATAGGTTTAGTATCTACATTTGCTGATTTTGCTCTTTTGGAATAGATTTGGGACCATTCCGCAAATGGTAGAAACTACTTGACCCTCTAGATTCGAAAATGATGTAGGTGGGTACTTGATAGCTAAATTATTGATCGTAAATCATAACTTTGGTTGTTTCCTTGATAGCAGAAACCCTCTATTGATTGTTGTTATAGTTGATTCTCTGTTTGATTCGGATTAACAAGACCGTTATTATATCTGCTAACGAGGGTGGAACTTAGAGTCTGTGTAGTAGACGCTATGGGATATCTGTGGAAGGTCCAGCCCAGTCTGCGTGACAAGGATGGTTGCGGAAGGGTGGGCAAAGATAGTGGTTGGGTCGCGGAGGAAGGAAGTGCAGGCCTAGCCAGACGGCGAACTCGGGGACAATTTATGACCGGCACGAAACAATGCGTAAAGTACAGGAGGAGAACCCCCTGTCCGAAGTTAGCGACAGCCCTGGCCAACTTCCCACTCTACCTTGCTTCTCTACACTGGATGGTGAATCCTGTTTCTTCGAAGAAAATACAACGCCATTGTCTCCTCTAATTGCAGGAACAATTAGAAACCTGCTTTGTTTTACTTAAAAAATCTCCAATTGTGTTTTGCTCTCTATGAGCAAACATTGTTTATGATCTTCCATTGCTTTGTTCCCCTGATGACTATGGTCCTGAATCTCACACATTATTGTCTTCAAGCCTTTAGAACGGAAACAAGCCAATTCTCGAAAGGACCAGAAACATAAATAGACATATATAAAGGGTTTCTCATCAACTGTGTCATTTTCATGATAATTTGAACATGAGCTGCTACTAAGAATTGTAGATGGTGAAAGCCAATTCGACCCGGTTTCAGAGACTTTTTTCGATCGACTGAATTCTGAGCCACTTGATTTGATAGCGAAACAAATCTGGCAAAGAGGGAGGGCATCCGATATCACTCGTCTCTTTACTTTGCTTTGCTTTCGCTGAAAGCCAAGGCACACTGAAGTGGGCCGAGGCGGTGGTGGGAAGGGTGCTTGACCCAGATCTGAAAATGCTTCAACGAAATCGCACGCGGATTACTCCCTCGGTTCGGTATCCTCCATTCAACACATCATCGTCCTTCTGACACTCCACGACCTGCGCATACTATTACCCCTATTCCTGTCGCTAAGATTATTGATGGGTCGATTTATAATCATTTCCTTTTCAGATGTCATTTTTGAATGTGAATTAAAAATTAATTTATTGTATCATAAAGGTCTCTAACTGAATATGAATTGGATGAACAGTTATTGTCTTCTTATTGATTCTAATTGGCAATTATACAGAATTTACCAGTTTTGCTGAAAGGAAGCTCTTGAACAGTAACGAACATCCATTCTATAGTACAAACAAAAGCACGAAATCCCAAAGCAATTCTCGCAGCTTTAGAACTTTTTCATACTTGAACAATCTTCTTTACTCACATGAAATGTACAATCCTAAGTGGTTAACGAAATCAGAATACAGTCACTTTGATAAGGGCTGCTCACCTGAAAAAAAAGGAGAAAGAAGTACGTTAAAATAGAATATAAAGGGGTTTTCATTTTTGCCTAGCTAGAATACTACAGAAAAAGTAAGCACATGATTAGAGTGGTGCAACTAGTAAGATTATTTTGATGAAGATTCATTAAGGAAAGCAATTAAAAAAGTTTCCGTCTTTTTACTTGACTCTCGAGACATAATTAATTCCACTGCCAATTATTTATTTCTGGATCTATCAAAAGAAGCTAACTGAAAGAATTTTTTTGTACCCCAAAAAAAGATAATCATCGGAAAAGTAAATTTCCGAGAAGATAGAAACCGGTTAAAATAAAATCTCCAATTCAGGTTTAGGATAAACTTTTTTGCAGAAAGCTTAGCTTTGGCTAAGAGTAACGACTTCACTTCCCTCTGGGATGATGCAATCTCGTTTCTTTTGATTCTTCATGAATTTTATCTTTTCTGAATTCTATCCTGCCTCGTTTCAATGTAGCTGCAAATCTGCAGTCTGAGCATTTCCCTTATTTATTCCATAACGAATGTCGCGTACAAAACGACGTTGTCTTTAAATCCCAAATAGATTTTGCTCTCTTATTCGTTGCCTCTGACTGCCAGCCAACTCCCTGATTGCAGATTCATTCGGCCTGGTTCAAACGAATATCCGTTGGGGTATATGTGGTCACGTGCCTGTGCAAGTGTGAGTTTTTAAATCGACATGCACGAGTGTGTGTGTGAGCCTGTGTGTGTATGCAGAGGTTACCTGTCTCGTCTACACTCTCTACTTCCGGGAATTGAATCTCACCAATAGATATCCAGCGGTAGTGAGTTTTAAGGGTATTAAGGGAAGGCATTAAAATCCTTTTTCCGCGAAAGTATATCCACGCTATGTGGATTGCACAGCTCGACTATAGTGCAACGATTTTAACCGATACGTGTGCATCAACCGGATTCAGGAAAACGAGTACTGTAAGCTACAATTATACCCGAATTATTCCGAATGGCCCGAGAATAATAATATAAATGAAAATGGTTGGGAAAAAGTCTCATAAATTTATTGAATGCAAGGAATTTTATAACAATCTATTTTCTTAGATTGACATTTTCAGAAAAAAACTTTTCAAAAAGTTTGCAGGGTTGCTACGAAATTCACATTTCGAAATTCACTGACTTTTCCCTGACTGCTCTAAATTTTTCTTCCAGGAATGAAAAAAAATTAAAGCTAGGAGATCAATAATGTTAATGAAAAAAAAGTCATACATAATTTTACAAGGGGTCATTCACGAATTACGTAGGACATACGTGAAATGCATGAATTTTCAACCGAATAGTTAAATTTTATACTCAAAAAATAAATTTTGAACCAAAAATAAAAGAATTATATTTTTAGTTGAAAAGATTGATTTTTAACCAAGAAAAAAGGAAATTTTCAATAAAATAGTTGAATTTTCAACCAAAGTGATGAATCTTTGATAACAAAAATTAACTCTTCAAAATATTTCAATTTTCAGTCCAAAACGGTTGAATTAAAAAATAAATACAAATTTTCAACAACATTATTGAATCTTCAACCAAAACAGTATAATTTCCAAACCAAAAACAGGAATTTTTTACAAAACAGTTAAACTCTCAACCGAAAAACCTTTTTTAGTCAATTAACAAAAAACAATTTTGTCCAAAATATTGAATTTTCAAGCCAAAAAGACGATTTTTTTGCAAACCAGTAGAGTTTCTAACCCTGAAATATGAATTTTCCACCAAAAGAATTGATTTTTCAACCTAAAAACATGAGTTTTCAACAAAATATATGAATTTGCAACTGAGAAAGATCAGATTTCAAGCACCAATGGAACAGTTAGATTTTTGTTCAAAAATTAATTGTTTCCTAGAAAAACGAATTTTCAAACAAAAAAAGAAATAGGTAAATCTTCAACCCAAAAGACGAATTTTTTACCAAAAAATACCAATTTTTAACAAAATACACGAATTCTCAACTAAAAAAGATAAATCTTCAATCAAAAATAGAATCGCTAAAATGTGAGAAAAATAAATTTTCAACCAAAACAAGAACGGACTTTCAACAAAATAGTTAGGTTTGCAATCAAATAACGAAATTTTTAACCAACAATATAAGAATTAAACTTCAAGTGAAAATATAATTTCCAACTAAATTAAATAAATTTTTAACTAAATAGTTCAATTTTCAATTGAACAGATGAATTTTCAACCAAGAAGATTACATTTTACATAAAAAAGAAAAAATATCATAAATAAAATGAATTTTCAACAATATAGTTAAATATCCAACCAATTAAATGAATTTTCAACAAAATAGTTACATTTGCAACCAAACAGATGAATTTTCAGTCAAGAAGATAAGATTTGTAAAAAAGATAAATTTTCGAAAAATATTGAATAGTAAAATTTTCAGTGAAAAAAATTAATTAAAAAAAAACTAATTTTCGAACAAAACAATGAATTTTCTGCCAAGAAGATAAATTTTCATCCAAGAAATTAGTTTCGACCAAAAAATATGAAATTTTAAGCAAATATTTGATTTTTTAAAGAAATTTTCAACCAAGTGAAATAAATGTTCAACAATAAAATTAAATTGTCAACTGAAAATATTAAGTTTCAACTAATGAGACTGATTTTCTACCAAGAAGATGAATTTTCGACAAATTATTCGAATTTTCACCTAAAACCGATAAATTTCAAAACTGAAATAGAATAGTTAAATTTGTAGTAAAAAAATCAGCTTTAAATAAAAAAAATGAATTTTCAACCAAACAGATGAATTTTCATTCAAGAAGATAAGATTTGTAAAAAAGATAAATTTTTTGAAAATATTGAATAGTAAAATTTTCAGTGAAAAAAATTAATTAAAAAAAAAACTAATTTTCGAACAAAACAATGAATTTTCTGCCAAGGAGATAAATTGTCATCCAAGAAATGATTTTCGACCAAAAAAGATGAAATTTTAACCAAATATTTGAATTTCTAAAGGAATTTTTAACGAAGTAAAATAAATTTTCAACAAAAAAATTAAATTTTCAACTGAAAATATTAAGTTTTAACTAATGAGATTGATTTTCTACCAACAGGACAAATTTTCAACAAAATCGAATTTTCACCTAAAACAGATAAATTTCAAAATTGAAATAGAATAGTTAAATCTGTAGTAAAAAAATCAATTTTAAATTAAATAAAATGAATTTTCAACCAAACAGAGGAATTTTCAACAAAAAAATTTACATTTATAAAAAATAGATCAATTTTCGAAGGAAAATGGAATAATCAGATAATCAATAAAAAAATAAATTGAAAAAAAAATTTTTAACAAGGAATTTAATTTTCTACAAAGAAGATAAATTTTCGACTGAGAAACCATTTTCAAATCAAAAATGAATTAGTCACCAAGGAGATAATTATTCTATTACACATGACCATTTTTCCACAAAATACAGGAATTTTCAATCAAACATGGAATAGTAAAATTTTCAGTTAAAAAATGATTCTAACAAAAAAAAATTTTGATCAAATAGTTAAATTTTGAATAAAAACAGGGAATTTAAAATAAAATGATGAATCATCAACCGAAAAAATTCATTTTTAGCAAAGCAGTTACACTTTCAACTACGAAGTTTAATCGTCAACCAAAACAGAATAATTTTCAATGAAGCATTTGTTATTTTTAACACAAAAAAAACAATTTCTACAAAAATAGATTAATTTTCAACGAAAATATACGAATTTTCAAAAAAAAGTTGAATTTTCAACCAAAAAGAATGTCTTTTTAAAAAAATAATAAAATTACCAGACTCTGACAGGTTTTCCCTGACTTTTCCTGACTTTCTGGAATTCCCTGACCTGTATCAAACCTGGATTTCGCTTATTACAAATATATGATTTGGAAAAATTAATTTATTGTTTAAGAACGATTATTATTACTAAAAAATATAATTTCTGCTCGAATTAAATGTATGACCAATTGGACAAATTGAGATTAATTTTTGTTTTGTGAGATCGTCATTAATTTCCGTTTTCCAGACATTTTCGACGGAGCTGATGCAGAATGGTAGAATTAAATTAGTAAGTGACTGAATGGAATGAACGACCGCCGCCCCGACACTTCCATAACGAGGGGAATATTTATAAAATAATTACTTGCTCGCTAAGCACCGTTGGGATCTTCGCAGATATCGAAGAAAGGAATCCAGCCCATTATGCGAAAATTCTTTTTAAAGGTCGGCACAATGTCCGTTTTTGAGGTCTTCGCAATTGGGGAAAATGAGCCGGAGAAGCTTGTATTCGGATTTTATTACGAGATTTTCGTCTTTATGTTTCCATCTTCCGCGAAAGCGCGCATCGTAATAAAAATTTCTTATTAAATACGATATAAAGGGGGTTTCAAATCTGGTTAACTCTTTTCAAATATCCGAAAAATCTGAATTTCTTATTGTTAAAATGGATCAAAAAATTTTATTTCGAATTTTGGTAGGTGTGATCTAAATTCAAAATGTTGTGTTTGGTAATTTAGTTGCACAATACAGCTATCCCAGTTTGGAAATAAAATCAATCAAAAATAGACCAATTTTCAAACCAAAAAGAATTTTCTACAGAAGAGTTGAATTTTCAACAAAGAAAGATTTTTCAGCCACGGCCATGCCACGCTGAAAAAACCAGTTCTCGTCAGATCACTGAAGTTAAGCAGCGTTGGGCGCGGTTAGTACTTGGATGGGTGACCATTCGAGAATACTGTGTGCTGTTGGCATATTATGGGTGTGGTGAGCCCAAATTTGTAGTTATTTATAACTACAAGAAAACTATCCACCTAGAAACACTACCCGAATCGGGTAGTGTCATGCCTACCCTGAAAGGGAAATGGCTTAATGGTATACATACAAGAAAAAAAAGTCCAAATGTTCAATTTTCAAGCCAACAAATTTTTAAACGAAAAAATTAATTTTCAACCAAAAATATAAAGTTTCAACCAATGAGATTACTTTTTGACCAAAAAGACGAATTTGCAACAAAATAGTTACACTTTGACCTAAAACAGATATATTTTTGGAATAAAAAAGAATATTAAAATTTTTAGTAAGCGAATCAATTTTTTATAAATCAAATAAAATAAATTTTTAATGAAATAGTTAAATTTTCAACCAAGCAGATGAATTTTCAATCTAGAATATTATTCAACAAATCCGCATTTCGAATTGTTAAGATGAAAAAAGAAAAATTTTATTTTGCATTTTGGTAGTTGTGACCTCCACTGAAAATTTAGTGTTTGCTAATTTAAATGCAAAATACAGCTATTTCAGTTTGGAAATGTCATCAATCAAAAACAGTTGAATTAAACTGAAAAATACGAATTTTCAACAAATTAGTTTGATCTTTAAACAAAACGGAATAATTTTCAAACCAAAAATATGAATTTTCTATCAAAATAATTGAATTTCAAATCCAAAAAAGACGATTTTTTACCACGATAAATGAATTTTCAACTAGAAAATATAAGTTTTCGAGGAAGAATCGAACAGTTATATTTTTACTCTGAAGAATTAATTTTCAACTACAAACATGAATTTCCGAAAAATGATAATTATATTTTTAACCAAAGAAACAAATTTTTAACTAAACTGATGGATCTTCGACCAAAAAATTAATTTTCAACCAAGTATTTGAAGTTTCAAGCCAAAAGATGAATTTTCTACTGACCAAAAAGTTCAAATTTTCAACAAAATGTATAAATTTTCCCCTACAAAAGATAAATTTTCAATCAAAAATAGAATCGTTCTGTGACATTTTTACTGTTGTTCGAAACGTTTGCCAATTTAACTTTTATGTAATGCACGTTTTTTAATTAAATATATCCATAAGACCCAAATGCCAATACAAAAATTCTTCTTCACAACAAAAATAGAATATCTAGAATGTTAGAAAAATAAATTTTCAACCAAAAAAAGAACGAATTTCCAACAAAATGTTTGATTTTCCCACTAAGAAGATTAAATTTCGATAAAAAGATCAATTTTCCACAACAGGAGGAATAGCTCAATTTTTATTCTAGAAATGAATTTTTAACTAAAGTGATAAATCTGTCACGAAATAGTTGAACTTTTAACTTAAGATATCAATTTTCGACCAAAAATAGTATGTATAGTTAAATTTTCAGTTAGAAAAATAAGTTCCGAACCACAAAAAGACGAATTTTCAACAAATTCCTTGAATTTTTAACCGAAAAATGAATTTTTAACAAAAAATGTAGAGTTTCAACCAATGAGATCACTTTTCTACCAAAAAGACAAATTTTTGACAAAATAGTTGCATTTTCACCTGAAACAGATATACTTTTGAATAAAAAAAGAGTATTCAAATTTGTAGTAAACAAATCAATTTTAAACCAAACAAAATGAAATTTCAACGAAATAGTTACATTTTCAAAAGAACAGATGAATTTTCAATCCAGAAGATTAAATTTATAAAAAAAGATACATTAGCAAAAATGGAATAGTTAAATTTTCAGTAAAAAAATTAATTTTCAAAATTAATTGATTGATTATAATCAATTAGTTAATTATTGTTGATTGAAATTTCTTATTCAATCTTACACAAAAACAGACTAATTTTCAAACCAAAAAGAAAATTTTCCACAAAGGAGTTGAATTTTCAACCAAGAAAGATTTTTCAGTCAATTAATAAATAAAATGTTTTCAATATGTTGAATTTTCAAGACAAAGAAAAACAATTTTTGCAAAAAAGACGAGTTTCCAACAAAATAAGTGAATTTTAAACTAAAAAAAAAAAAGTTTTCAAGCAAAAATGGAACAGTTACATCTTCAGTTTAAAAAAAAATGAAAAGCTAATTTTCCAAAAAATAATTAAATTTTCAACTAAAGAAACTATCTCTCAACTAAAATAATAAATCTTCAACCAAAAAATTAATTTTCAACCAAATATTTGAACTTTAAACACAACTAAAAAAGATAAAACTTTATTCAAAAATAGAATAGCTACAATGTTAGAAAAATAGATTTTTAACCAACAAAAGAACGAATTTTCAACAAAATAGTGAAATTAACGATCAAGAAAATTAAATTTCTAAAAGAAAATGAGCGTTTCCTAATTTAATTACAAAATACAGCTATTTCAGTTTAAAAATATTGAATGAAATATATTAACAATTAAATTTGTTTTCCTGTTTAAAACAGGATTTTTCCGATTTATGAAAGTTTTAAATTAATCTTTTATGATGTAGAAGCATGTCATATTTCAATCTAAAATTAAAAGCATTTTCAATTCTATTTAAAATATAACTTTTCAAATTAAAACACATTCTGTATTAAATGCTGAATTCAGACTTTCTCAATTGAAAGAGGTTAAGAGGATGAGCGTTTTCATTCTGAAGACGATTAAATTAACTTTTTCATGCTGAAAAATTCTCAGAATTAAAAATTTGAAAATGTTAATCGTCATAAAATGAAGGTTATACATTGATTAGCACAGTTCGAACTCGAAAGTTCATTGCCTCACTACCCGATTCGGGTAGTGTTTCTAGGTGGATTATTTACTACCAATGTGGGCCCACCACACCCACGACGGGCCAACAGCACGCAGGTATTCCTGAACGGTTACCCATCCAAGTACTAACCGCGCCCAACAATGCTTAACTTCAGTGATCTTACGAGAACTGGTGTTTCCAGCGTGGTATCGCCGTTGGCAAAAATGAAGGTTATGTTAGGAAAAAATTTTCTGAATTCAAATTAAATAAACAAATTAATTATTTTAATTTTACAGGGCTGAAACTTCGCTAAAATAAGAACCATTTAAAATTGAAATAGTTCAATTAAAAATTATTTAATAAATCTGTCTAATTTTAACATTCTTGGGGTACTATTTGTGGCAAAAATTTGCTTTGATAAAGAAATAAATATTTTTGTAAACAAATTTATATTTTAAAATATTGGACATTACATCATTGACTGAACTCTCACAGTTTTTGAAACGTTGTGAAAAAACGATATGAAAAATTTTGAAAAGAAAAAAAATTAATTGATTAAACAGGCCGAATCTATTACAAATCAGACGCTTTAAATCCTAGAATCTTTTGGCGACAAATTATTTATTTTTTAGAGTGAATTAAGCTACAGTTTTTGTAAAGGATACAAAATTTTCTGCGAAGTTATAAATATTTAAATTTTGAAGTTTGTTTTTCAGAAAAGCACGAATAATTTTTCAAAACCTTTTTAACTTTTAACTTATTTGAGGTATCCGGCTGAATTGTGAAAACACGAAAAATTTATTTTATTGAAAAATGTATTTTTTATTTCACCTCATTTTTTTGACTCTGTGTTTACTTGCAAGGAATACACTCTGTAAATTTTATGAAGAGATTTTTGTGACCACAAAGACTTTTTTTCGAAAAATTAAATGTTAAATTTTTCTCGCGAACGATTTAAGATATCGTAAAAGAGAAAGAGGTATTTTTTGTAGATGAGAGTACAAGTTCAACAAAAAAATTTCAAAAAGGTGGGTTTTTGTGTAAATAGGTTATTTACAATTTCAAAAAATCAAAGCATTTTGTTAATTTTGAACATGTTTGAAATTTCCCAACGGATTAACCGATTTTATTTTCTGACGTTTTAATTTGCTATTTATAAGACACACTTCAACATGAAAATAAACGCTTTTTTATTTTGTAGAATTTTGTTTTTCAGAGAAAGGTATAAGTGGCGATAAATGGGTATAAGTGGTCATTTTTCAAAAAAGTTGCCGAAAAACTCAAAATCCCATGAGTCCGCCATTTTTTCGAATTTTCGAACAATATTGAGTGGGATTTTTTCTCACTACAAAACAATCATATATCCTCAATTAGAGCCAAATCCCATACAAGAAAATTACCGTGATCAGATGACGTGGACTTCTTGGCTTTCTTAGGATGGAACATTTTCTAAAATTATTATACTTTTATTTTATTTGTAATTGTATCTTATAACAAGCAAATTGTGATATCAAAAATTTAAATCGGTCAATTAGAACCAAAGAAATGGTATTTTCGAAAAAAGTTGCCGAAAAACTCAAAGTCCCATAAGTCCGCTTCATCTGATCACGGCAAATTTCATGTCTGAATGGGATTTAGTTTCAATTAGGGATATATAATGGTTTGGTAGCGAAAACAAATACCAATAAATATTTTTTGAAAATTTGAAAAAATGGCGGACTTATGGGACTTTGAGATTTTAGGCAACTTTTCTTTTAAATGCCATATCTATGGTTCTTATTGCCTGATCCAACTTTTTTTTATATTACAATTTTCTTGTTATATGATACAATAGAAAAAATACAATCCAAGGAGTCCACGTCGTCTGATCACGGCAATTTTGAATTAGGAATGGGATTTGGCTCTAATTGAAGATATATGATTGTTTGGCAGTGAAAAAAATCCCAATAAATATTTTTCAAAAATTCGAAAAAACTGCGGACTTATGGGACTTTGAGTTTTTGGGCTACCTAAAAAAAAAGCTATAGCTTTTGTTCTAATTGACGAAAAAAATAATTTTTAACGCAATCAAAACGAATTTTCAATGTCTCGTATCTGAAGCTCTTATACCATTAGTCCCGGAAGATGCTTACCATCCCGCTACATCACTCGATACTACCCTTAAACCTAGGTACTTTTTAAGGTTTGCTAGCGCCGTCCCTGAACCGCATTACCCTAGGCTTAATTTTAATATTGACTGGTCTTTCTTGAAGCTTACTAATGATATGGAGGAGTCCTACTTCGCATTTACTGATGTTTTATTCCAGCTCATCAGGGACTGTGTTCCCATCTTCAAATTTAAGACCTTACGACATAAAAATACCCACCTTGGTTCTTCCGATCTCTTATAAATGATAAATCCATCAAAGATAAACTTTTGAAAAAGAGTAAGCATGGGGACCCGACTTATTGCATAGATAAGACAAAACTTGCCTCGGATAACATGAGCAAAACAATAAAAATAGATCACCTCCGTTACATCAATGGCATTGAGAAACACATAAAATTCAACCGTTAATCTTTCTGGAAATTTATAAACAATAACAAATCGTACACCAGACAATCAAAGTCTATGTATTGCGGCCTGACCACATTGAGCGATCCACTGTCGATTGCGAATGCGTTTGCTGATGCTTTTTCTAGTGCGTTTCGAATCTCCGATGCACTTGAGGAAACCCCGTACGTCCCTTTTGTTTTTTATGTTGGAAACTCCTCTTTTTTAACAAATAATGATGTAGCAACCGAAGCCAAGACTCTCAAAGCTTCAGAAACGGCAGGTGTTGATCAAATCCCTAGTCTTTTCATCAAAGATTGCGCCTTTGTGTTATCCGAACCGCTGGCTATTATTTTTAATATCGCCTCTAAAACAGACTTGTTTCCAGTCGCCTGGAAGACCGTCAAGATCGTTCCTGTATTTAAAGCTGGTGACATGTCCAAGATAGCTAATTACCGTCCTGTGGCCATAATTCCTAACTTTGCAAAAGTTTTTGAGTTTTCGATAGCCCCTTTAATTCATGCAGCAATTAAACCAATTCTTACTGATGAACAAGATGGGTGTGTTCAAAAGAGGTCTACAGTCACCAACCTTATGTGTTTCACACAATATCTTATTGACGCCCTACAAAAAGGTTACCAGGTTGACGTAATTTATACTGACTTTTCAAAAGCCTTCGACAGAATCGATAACACAATTCTTAAATCAAAAATGCATAATATTGATGTACCTAGTAATATAACGCAGTTACTGATTAATTATTTATCAAATAGGTCTAACCATGTAATGCACCACTCATCAAAAACTTTTTACTCCACGTCAGGGGTTCCTCAAGGCTCGGCTCTTGGTTCGCCGATTTTTAATATTTACGTGAACGACATTGAATCGATCATAAAATCCAATAATCTTAAATATGCAGATGATGTGAAACTTTTCAGAACTATAATGAGCCAAGCAGATTACGATGTACTTCAGTCCGATCTTGATGTCCTCTTCCAGTGGTGTAATGACAATAAATTGCCTTTAAATATTAAAAAATGCTGCTTCATTACTTTTTCAAGGTCAGAGAGCCCAGTTTTTCATGGTTACAAGATTGACATTACCCCGCTGGAAAGGGTTTTCTCCATCCGTGACCTTGGTCTATTATACGACCCTAAACTTCTTTTTAAAGATCAGATTCAAGCCATGATATGCTCTGCCTCGAGGGCGCTTGGGTTTATAATTCGCTCTACCAAACATTTTAGTGACATTTTCGCTATTACTATGCTTTATAATGCTATGGTAAGATTAAGGCTCGAATATTGCTCTATAATCTGGAACCCGATACATGTAAAATACGTCACTCAAGTTGAAAGGGTTCAAAAAAGTTTATATATATGTTTTTATACACCTCCACCCAAAAGTTCTATAGGTCAGAGGGCACCTATTTATTATATGCGTACTAAGATAAACAGACTTGTTACTAGCAGCCCAACAAATAACTTCAACCTTTTTTCTGTGACCAAACCTGCTTTTTCAAGATGCGTTAACACATATGTTACTCAGGCTAGAAATGCGTTATAAAACTTTTCTTTTACATATTATTGTTTATCCTTTTTGGAAGCGATAAACTTATACTACACTACAGCCTAACTTTGTTTAACTTGTTTCATTTTTCGAACCATCCAAATATTTTTATTTTCGCTTTGTCTTAAAACTTCGGTTCCCTTCTAGAGATAATTGATTGAAAACAATTCAGAATGATAGAACAAAATTTGAATTGTTTCTTATCGTGTTTCTTAATCGTGTGTGCACAATTGGGAACGATTGAGTGTTGCAAAGTTTGAATCGTTCCAATCGGTAGTAGGATTTCGAGGATATGAAGTGGCAATTTGATGGCAGCACTTTCATCTCGCGGGAATTATTTGAAAACATTTATTAATTTTTTTCGAGACAACACATTTTAAGCAATATGTTCATGAAAAAAATTAAATAAATGTTTTGTAATAATTTCCGCGAGCTGAGAGTGCTGTTATCAACAAAAATTGCCAATGTGGTGAAGTTTTTTCATCAAATTATTCATTTAATTGTCTACAATTTTTTATAAAAAACGTGTAATCTATTAAATAAATTACTTAAAGTGTTTTAGGTACAGAACAATTAAAATTAACTAAGAGTAAAGCTATTCACATTCTTTCTCATCTTCTAATTCGTCACCCTCTGTACCACTATCACTCTCACTTGG
Organism: Andricus curvator; assembly: GCA_932195095.1. Lineage (NCBI taxonomy): Eukaryota > Metazoa > Arthropoda > Insecta > Hymenoptera > Cynipidae > Andricus > Andricus curvator. The sequence goes on along the minus strand of CAKNYM010051793.1, from coordinate 234,508 downwards.
AAGATTCATCATTTTAATTTAAAATTCATCTTTTTTTGGTGAAACTTCAACTATTTCGTTGAAAATCGATATTTTGCATTCAAAAATTAAACTATTTGTTTGAAAATTTATGTACTTTGTGGAAAATTTGACTTTTTTGTCATAAAATAATCTTTATGACTGAAAATTCATCTTTTTGGCATAAAATTCAACTATTCTTTTTCTTTGAATGTTTTTTGGTTGAAAATTATTTTTTTTTTTAAATGAAAATGTAACTATTATTCCAGTTGAATATTCCATAATTTTAGTTAAGAATTCTTCTCTTTTCTTGAAATTTCTTTTTTTGCCTAAAAATTTATTTATTCAATTTTTGGTAGAAAAATGATCTTTTTTAGTTGGAAATTCGTCTTTTGGTAGAAATTCATCTTCTTGGTCCAAAATTCAATTATTCTAGTTAAAGATTCATCATTTCAGTAAAAAATTCAGCTGTCTGGTTTAAAATTCAACTATTTCAGTTAAATATTTTCAACTTTATTTGAAAATTAATCACTTCGTTTGTTTGGTTAAACATTAATTTTTTGAAATTGAAATTGAATTATTTAAGTTTTGGTTGACAATTTATATTTTTTAGTAAAAATTAATATTTTTAATTGAAAATTCAACTGTTTCAGTTGAATATTCATTGTTTTAGTTGAAAACTCTCATGGTTGGCTTAAAATTATTTTTTTTTTCACTAAAAATGTTACTATTCCATTTTCGGTTGAAAATTATTATTTTTTTTTGGTTCAAAATTCAACTATTTGGTTGAAAATTTGTCTTCTTTAATCAACAATTCCAATATTTTGTTAAAGATTCATGTATTTTGTTAAAGATTCATGTATTTTGTTGAAAAATTGAATTTTTTGTACAAAATAATTCTTTTTATTTGAAAATCAATCTTCTGGTCAATTATTGTTAATTTATTCAACTTTTCAATTACATAAAGCGTTCTGAACAATCTAATATTATAAAATAACGAATTTGAAACCTTTAAAATTCAAAGATTTTAAGATTAGGCATTGCAGACCAAATTATTTGAAATATTCAAAATTGAGTATTTTAAATATTTAAATCTAGAAATTTTCGAGAATTTCAAATCAAACTCATTTATAAATTCAAAATTGTTATGTTGCAAGACATTTAAAAAGATTGGATAAGTTTTTCTACTAAAAATTAAAAGAATTTAATCAGTTACCTACAATTCATTTAGTCCGAGTTTCAAAATATTGGCGCTATCCTACGTTTTAATGATTCCAATCGTTTTCAATTGGGCATCCATTATTCTGAATTAGAGGTTAAGTTGTCACTACAGCATTTTGATATTGCGATAATTATTTACAAGCGGTTTTTTACGCTTTCAAACAAAAAAATGTCAACAATATGAATTTAAAATGAAGTAAATAAAGACACTATATCACTGTCACATCGTCAGATGGCATGATTTTTACGTACCGTTAACCCACATAATTTCGACTCTTCATTCGGGATACCGCCTGAAAAAACATTCTATTTTTTGTACTCAAAAGTTTTTGTTGAATTGTTACAAATTTAATGTCCAGCCTATAAACACGTGCGCGCCATGTGTGTTACAAACGAAAACTACAGAGGTCGCACTGCAGGCAAGTGCATTTACTCAATTCAATCCGATTGGAAACAATTGACACAGTTAGCAACAATTTAGACCGATTCAACTTTTGATCACTCTTAATCGTTATGAATCGTGTCCAATCGATTATTTCTAGAAGGGTTTTACACATGTAATCGCCGCCGCTATTGACCTGTGCACATACAGATTTAGTTTTCTTTTTTCTTATAAGGCGTTTATATGTTTTGTTATCATGTTACCCTTTAAATGGCCTAATTGGGTCGCGGGGAATGAAATTGAAATAAATAAATAAATACTCAAAGGCAAGTCGTATCTCCTTAATTGGAGCCAAATCCTATTCCGACATAAAAATTGCAGCGATCAGCTAACGTAGTCTCCACGGCTCTCTCTACTTTCTATCATTCCCTGATTTAGTCTTTTTAATTTACACCTTTGAAAATTGGATTTATAACCAACGGGAGCAAATAGAGTCGTTCAGGACTGGCTTTAACTCGAGCTTACTAACTCTTGCGGTACAGATTACCGCAAGTAATAATAATCAATTTCATGTGAGGGGTAGGGGGAGGGGGTGGGAATTTCTGTTTGGTTTAGCAGTGGAAGCTGTGAGCAAACAGAGTCGACGTAGAGTGCATGAAAGAGGGAAATGGACAAGTGCACATTTCTCTCCCTCTCTCTTTTTCTCTCTCGCCGTACTACCGGAGGCGAAGGTGTCTCGCAAATCTTCCGTTTCCGGCTCAGCTGCATTCGAACGAATTAAGCGCGAAACTCGAGCGCGTCTCGTATCTTGTTCTGATTACGTATTCTCGGGACTGTCACCTCGAAAGATCTGCTTATGTTTTCGTTCTCTCCTGTTTCTTTTGCAGTCGCTTTTCGAATTTCTTATTCATAGATCCCGCAAAGCTGCACCATGCAGAACCTGATAGAACATGGGTATACTGGAATCGGATCAAGTGTCTTAAATAAGAATAGAATGAAGAATCAAATCCATTGTACACCGAAAGAAATCAGGTTAAAAAACAGGGTGTCCACCACACATTGGGCCAGGGAAGGGCCAGACGTGATTTTTTGGTTTCAATTCGTATTTTTTTCAATCAAAGGTTATCACTAGGATAATTATTTGATTGATGGTGGCTATACGTCCGGAAAAATGTCACGTGTTTTCCACGGGAGTGAATCCAGCATAGGGACTTCCGGTAGCAAATCTGGCTTCCGGCCCAGTTCGATCTGGGGTCCTTTCTGGGGAATTTAAAAATATTCAGTTTGCGAAAATGTAGTGAACTTTGAAATCGTTAGTGTGGTAGCACTGCAAACTGACAGTTGAAAACATCATGATTAAAAACGTTGAAAATTGACGCTATTTTTAACCCAAATTCTTAGACTTCCCAATAAACATAATCGTGAAATCTTCACGATAATTTTTCAGTTAACGCGAAAAGAATGACCTGTAAAATCAAGTGCCTTGTACCAGGTCTCACGACTTTAGAATCTGCCATTTCGGTTGTGAGGAATGTAACATAACCTCTAAATTGGGTCGTGTTACTGTTTTATTATGGGTTTTTTTCTACAAGAACCTTCATGATACTTCTTCAAATGCACGACAAAAAAAGTAATCATACAGTGATTTGTGTCGAATAAAAACCCATGCTCAGAATCTTTGTGTATTGTTTTTAAAAATAATTTTTATCAAATTCCATTTACCAATAATGTTGTCAATAATTTGTAATGCCAATTATTGATTTTATTGTGTACTTTAATTGTTGTATGTAATGATATCAATAAGCCGTATCATAAATTATTGGCAACATTATTCAGTATAATATTTCAAATTTGAATATCCCGCCCGCACGGCCGCTTGCGATTTTAGTTCCCCCAGTTCTCACATAAGCGCACGTGTCGCTCCATAAGCGGCCATTTCGGAAATACTTGTTTCCAATTTTTATCACGAGGCTTCACCCCCGTGGTCTTCCCTTTTCCAGCTCCCCCTTCCCCTTTCAAGGTCCGTACGTTTAGACTCAGCCTATTTGATTCAGTGGCAAGATGCGGTTTTTATCCAGTTTCGAGAAAAAGAGATTTAAAAATTTGCGAGCACTTTATATTGATTGTGAACAAATATGTCTCAGTAGCCCACCGGTATCGGCCTTTACTGATAGGCGGAAGGTTGAGAGTTCAAATCTCGCCTCCTCCACTTTTTCCAATTTTATTTTAGACCGATTTTTCTTCATTTAACGGCATATTTATCAACTTTTCTCATATAATTGATTGTAACTTCGCGAATATTAAATTTTAATAAGTTTGTTCAACAAAGACTTCCTTTTTCGTATTTGTATCTTCTCTCATTTGCAGAATCGTCCTTATCATTTGAATTATTTATTTAGCAACAGCCTACAGTTTTTATATTAATAAACAAAAATATGAATGTGGTGTTTAAACAATGTGAAACAGGCGAGAGATGATAAAAATAGGAAAAAAGGTTTTTTTTTTGTAAACAAAATGCAAATCCAAACAAAAAAACAACAGCAAAAAACACTTTTGAACCTCCCCTTGTTATTAACCTCATTTTGTATAAACTTCCTTCTTCTAAATCAAAATACAAATTCTTTTAAAAAATTCCCGTTCGAAAATAAAAATTATAATTCTTTACGGAAATTCCTTATCTCAAAGTGAAAAGTACATTTATTTCCAAACATTCCCTGTTCCAAGTCAGAATTATATTTATTTACAACATTTTCTATTATAATTCAGAAACATATTAACTATTTTTTGAATTTGAAAAAAGAAAGTTTAAAATTGTGACAAATTCTTACTTGCAACAAGGATTTTGTTTAAATTCACTCCGTCTAAATCCAAATTAATTTTTTTTTTCAAAATACCCTTTCCATGTCAAAAATTTTTTGTTTCGAATCCAATTATAATTCTTTTCGAAAAATCCATGTGTTGAAGTAAAAATGATCATTCTTTAATGAATTTTCCAGTTCTATCTCAGAATTATGATTGCCTTAGAAAATTCCCTGTCCCAAAGACCCAATTCTAATTTTTTTCGGAAATTACCTGTTCTAAAGTCAAAATTTTAATTTTTTATGAAATTCCCTGTTCTAAAGTGAAAATTATAATTCTTCACGGAAATTTTTTACTAAACTCAAAATTATATTTCTTTAGTGAAATTTCATATTGCAACTAAGAATTATAATTCTTTTAGAAAATTCCTTATTCAAAGTCAGGATAATTACCTGAGTTTTTTATTTTTTTTTTCACTCATTCCCTCTCCTAACTCAGAATTATAAATCTTTTAAGAAATTCCTTGTCTCAAAGTTAAAATTATAATTCTTTGCTGAAATCCTCTGTCTCAACTGAGATTTATAATATCATCAAAAACATCTACAAACTAAAAAATTCCGTCAAATGAAAAATTATCAGTACAATAAACCTTATTTGTGAAATATTGAAGTTTGACAACTAATTTTCAAGATATCTGAATTTGAAAATTTTTTTAGATTGATAAAATTACAGACAGTTTAAGAATGTCTTAAAATGAGAAAAATAAATTTAGCGAGATTTTTACTTTTTTTAATAATATAAATAATAATTTCGCCAAGTTTTCATTCTTCTTTCTTTTGATATATTCTTAAAATAACTGTCATTTTGTCAATCGAATTTTTTTTTATTTTGGTATCTTTTAAAATTACTCACCAAACTGGGCAAAAATTTTAGATGTTTTTGATGATATTTCAGTTATTTTTTAATACAAATTTTCAATGAATAAAATACTTCTTTTGAAGTCAAAGTAATGTCTAATACTCAACACAATACAATTCATGTAATTGCTATTGATCTTACGCATAAAAATATATCAATAAACAGTTTTTCCATATTCCATTTACCTAGATATTCATCTAGCGGAGTGATGTTGAAAATTTTGTACAAATTGGTTTGACAGGTCATCTGAATGACTACAAAATTAATTTTTTAATACATATTTTTTAATACATATACCTAGAGATACATTTGAGCCTTGTTCGTTAATGTTGTATAAATCATTTGAATATTGTAGGCTACAGGTCGACTGAACTGCTGAGAATGATACATTTTTCCTATTTTCTGAATCTGCTGTATCCAGTTTCTGGAAAATGAAGAATTCGTACACACAAAAGCTCTTTTCGAGGGATTTTTAATTAATTGCAAAAAGTTTTATACAAATTGATATAGAATTGGCTAAGATATCCACAAAAGGGGCTAAGTGCAATGTGCACAGATATTTCGTGAAAATATAATCCATTGATCCAAGACAAAAAATTGTAATTCTTCTGGAAAATTCCATATTCTTAGTGAAGATTATAATTTTTTCACAAATACCCTATTCCTATAAATCACCAAAAAGAATCAAATTCTTGCGCATTTGTTCCGCGCACTTAAACATTATTTCAACGTGATTCGGAAGGACACACTTGGTCGGATAGTGATGAGAATCGGACCGCCTCTTCGATTGTCGTGGGAGTGACATCCAAGTGGCAGCTTCCATTTCGGCAAAAAGGAACCTTTTGGGGGATGCAGGAGAGAAACCCCATGGGATGGCGTCGAGAAACCCCATCCCATTTAAGGGTGAACATGCCCCAATCTATAGGGGTTCTAAAAGCTTTGCCTGGCAGTCGATGGAGAAAGCCAGAAGTCCGAAGATCGCATTAAGATACTTCATAGCGTTTATGGCCTCTCGAAAGAACGGCTCGCGAATCGACAGGTCAAGATCGATTTATCGCAATGATGAGTCGAGATGCTCCTTGACACTCGAGGGCTCTCTTCTCTTTTCTCCCTGATTTTATCCAGCTTCTACGTGTCTCGCCGATTAGCTTCTGATTATAATAGAAAGGGAGATAAAATTGATGGTGGCAATTGATTATAAATAAAATCAAGCGATCCTAAAATCTTTAAATCTCTTAAGATTCCAGATCTTTCACTGTGACCAGATGGATTTTGTGAGATCTCTCAAAGATCTTTTCAAGATTTGCGAAGATCTTTCAAGATTTCTGGCGAAATTTGAAAACCGCGATCCAAAATCTTGAAAACTCAGAATTATCGATTTGAAATTCCTGACCTCTCACACC
>CAKNYM010051793.1:193615-214879 GCA_932195095.1 Andricus curvator | reverse complement strand
AAAAGGTAAATTTTCTACGAAATAGTTGAATTTTCAACAAAACAGTTTCATTCTTATCCAAGAAAGATGAATTTAACTACTTAGACAGATGAATATTTAAATAAAAAATATGTTTTTTCAACAAAACTGTTGAATTTTCGACCAAACTGGATGACTTTTCAACAAAATTATTGAATTTTCAACCAAACAGTTGCATTTTTATCCAAGAAAGATGAAATTTTTACCAAAGCAGATGAATCTTTAAAGCAAAAAGACAAATTGTAAAAAAAAAAAAAAATAGTTGGATTTTTATCCAAAAAAACATTTCAATTGATTTTTCTACACCAAAATATGAATTTTTTTCACAGCTCAATTTTATACGCAATAGTGGAATTTTCAAAAAATAAGATTCACTTTTTAACACAACAAAAAAACGCAAAAGTTAATTTTAAAAATTCTCTAATTTTTCCCTGTTCAATTTTCATTTTCCCTGACCATTAATATTTAGAGACCAGAATATTACATTTGTAACATTTTCAACCTAGAATCTTTTATAAGCGGAATAAAACAATTTCAAATAAAAATTGAAAAATTTCAAATTTATTCTGCATGACAGTTATTTAAAGTTATATAAATTCCCTGGTATTTACAAGATTTTTTTTCTAAATGCCTGACTTTTCCCTGACTTATCAAAAAATTTTTGTTGGCTAGGTTCCTTTTTTCACTAATCAGTTTTCTTTGGCATTTTTTTTCAGATCTTCAGAGCAGAGTGGAGAAAAAACGGAATGCAGTCAGAATAATAGTTTTCTTGAATTAAAGAAACTTTTTCTTTAACATGAGTTTTTCATTTAATCTAAAATAACTTCATAATGAAGAAATCATTACAAATTAGAGAAAATTGTTTATTAGAACAACAACAAAATCTTTAAATCAAAGAACCTTTTTTCTGAGTTAAACCTATAGATGCCATTCTTAATTATTTGAAAGTGCATTTCTTCATGCTAGAAGAAATTCGTCTCTAGGGTAGCCGCAGGTCAGGAATCGTTTCTTTGAGACAATTTTTTTTCATTAAACCAAAAATAACATTAAATTAAAGAAAATCATTTTAAATTAGACAAATATTTTCTTTGGAAAAAAAAATTCCTGGAACCAAAGAAATTTCTCTGAATCAAAAAAATGTGTTTGAATTAAAGGAACTTTCCTTTGGCTGAAAGTCAATTAATGTTTTTTACTTATTTGTTATTGTTCGAATTACTGTATGTACTTTTACATTTCTCATTATGTTTTTGAGGAAGAATACCCTAAAGCTCGAAATTGTGCAATTTCAGAGATCACAGCTCTTCAGTAACTCAATTTTAGGTGAAAAAGGGGATTTTTTCGAAATAAAGGGGATTAAAAGGAGATTTCATTTTTATTAAAAACTTTCTATATGATTTTTTTTTGGTTAAAAATTCAATTTTTTCCGTACAAAATTAAAATATTTGGTTAAAAATAAAATTTCTCTATGAAAGTTAATAATTTTAGGTATAAAATTCAACTGTTTCGTAAAAATAAACTATTTTGTTGAAACTTCATCTTTATACTTTAAAAATTCGTATAGTTTATAAGAAATTTAATCTTTTTTTGTTAACAATGCAATGATTTAGTTAAAAATAATTATCTATGGTTGAGGATTCAACAATTTGATTGAAAACTCGTATTTTTTAGATGAAAATGAACTTTTCTGTTGAAAATTCAACAACAACAATTTGTTTCCATTTTTTGCTCACTTGACTGAAATGTCTTTTTTGGTTGAAAATTCTACTATTTTATTAACAATTCGACTTCTTGGTTTTAAAATTCTTATTTTGAAAGAAATTTCATCTTTTTTAGTTGAAAATTCAAGTACTTTTGCTAAAATTTAAATTATTTTGTTTAAAATAGATGTTTTTGGTTAAAGATTCATCATATAAGTTGAAAATTTCACTATTTGGTTGAAAATTAACTTTTCTGTTGAAAGGCAACAATTTGGTTGAAAATTAACTTTTCTGTTGAAAATTCCACAATTTGGTTGAATTTTTTGTTTGAGAGAAATAGATATTCTTTTTTTTTTGAAAATTCAACTATTTTATTAAGACTTCGTCTTTTTGGATTAAAAATTCATATTGTTTAGTAGAAATTTCATCATTTCCAGTTAAAAATCTAAGTACTTGGCTAAAATTTGAATTCTATTGTTGAAAATAGATGTTTTTTTTTTGTTCGAAGATTCATCATATAAGTTAAAACTTCAACTATTTGGTCGAAAATTAACTTTTCGATTCAAAATTCAACAATTCGGTTGAATTTTTTTTACTGCAATATCTTTTTTGGTAGAAGGCATTCAAATATTTTGTTAAGGATTTTGTCTCTTTGGTTTCAAAATTTATATTTTTAGTAAAACAATTTAATTGGTTAAAACTTCAACTGTTTGGTTGAAAATTCAACTATTTGTTTCGAAATTCGTCTTTCTGGATGAACTCAACTGTTTATAATTTAAAAATTAAATATTATATTGTTAATATATCGACTGTCACATTTATTGTTAGAAACTGCTCTTTTTTGTTTGACAATTGAACTACTTGGCGAAAAGTTGAACAGCTTTATTGAAAATTTATTTTCTTTTGGTTGAAGATTTATAATTTTGCTTAAAAGCCCAACTATTGGTTAAAAGTTTAGCTTCTTTGTTGAAAATTTATTTTTTGTTGTTGTGAAGAGGCATCATTTTAACAGAAGATTCAACTTTTTTGTGAAAAAATGTTAGTTAGTTAGTAGTAACTTGCTATTGTAATAATTCTCTTATCAGCTTTTGTTACTAAGATTATTTCTTAGGAATTCTTTCATTAATTTATATTCCTCATTCAGTTCCTCCTCTATTATCGATTGCGAAAAACCGTTAGTCATAAAATCATCAGATAATCCCAATAATTTGCATCTAAATTTCTGTAATCTATCACGTGGAATTTTATCTATATTTGTTTCAACATCTTTGACAACTTCTAACAACTGAAAAAAATGTTTCTCACCAAACTCAGTACTAAATTAACCAAATAAACCGAAAGCAATCCAAACTGAAAATTTTAATGTCTTCTGAAGGAATATTAATCTGTGAAATATAAAGAAACCAGGAGCCAGGTTGGCCATTTGACAGAAAAGAATAAATGTTCAAATGTATAAGCATACTTTTCTTTATTTTGATTAATACTATTCTTCGGTTCATTTTGTCCAAAATATATTCTTTGACGAAAAAGAGAGGTACCTGTTCATTTAATTTCTCAAGAGTCTGTTTGATTTTTTCACTGCGACTGTTAATCTCGTGTGATAGTCACTAATGACTGAATTCAGAACCGATCTTTAAATTTATTTTGTGGTTTCATGAAGTTTGTCTCGTTTGTTGATATTGCTTTTTCTTTCGAAAAGCCCCATGATTTTCCATCAAAACTTGCTCCACCGAAAAAACGATATTCTAATTTTAAGAACTTCCCACTAATTTTGAGAATACTTGCAACTTAAATAGGCGCCAAGAATATATTCTCAATGTACGATGAAGGCCCTCTTCCCTTAAGAATATATATTCTTGTCTAATTGTAAGAATTCCCCACTAAGTTTAAGAATAGTTGCATCCGAAATATGTCGCAGTAATTGTATAATAAGTGACGAGCTCGAAGAAATGCAATCAATTCTGAGGATAAATCGCATGTGCACATCTTTAACTCTTTCTCTTTCTCTTCACAGAGAACGTTAAAGTGAGAAAAGTTTGATGTCACACGTCAACGAATAAATAATGTAGAGAGGTTATGTCTCGGTGTGGCACGCTGGTATTCAACCTCAATGTGACATCAGACCTTTCTCAGTCTAACATTTTCTGTAAAGAGAAGGAGATGGATGTGCGCACGCGATTTATCCTTAGAATTGGTTGCATTTCTTCGAGCTTGTCACTTATTACGAATTCGTAAAACTGATCGAAAAGCACGTCGCACAAAACATTAAAAGAAATGATTGAAAAGAGCAAGGCACATTTTCTTTTGCGCATTTCTTCTTTCCCCACTCATATTCTCATTTTAAGATTATTTTCTTCCTTTGGCTTACTTCATTAAGAATATTACTCAGAATATACCTGTAAGAATATGACACGCTTAATATTAGAATATCGTTTTTTCGGTGTCTTAGGAAGTTCCTTTCCAAAAGAGCTAAAAGACTGCTCAAACTCGAACTATCAACAGGAGCCCGTCACGTAGGAAGCACGTCAGGAAGTTCTAGATATTGATATGTCGATGCCTGGACAATGGACAATGTCCAACGGACAGGGAACAATGTATTACATTATCGATGAACTCACCGCAACTTAGAGGGTGAAATCGACAACCTATCACTCGTGTCATGTCAGTATTGAATGAATATTGAATATGTCGATACATCCCTGGAGTTTGACACCTTTTATGGACCCCTTTGCCATCTTCCTACAGAATCTAATCTAGCTTGGGGGCTTTGTTCAAAGCACCGAAATGGAGTCTTCTGTTCTCTAATTTGCAAGGGCGAGGGGTAGGCAGTAGGCACTATAGGCGCCTTAAGGCGACCGCTATTTCGGAACATTGCTGCCGCGAACTTGGAGGGATTTGCCAGTTAATTTAGGTGTTGTGTTTCCCGGGGGTAGTGCAACCCCCAACTCCACCTCTCCCGCAGGGAGCACAAAACCCAAAGGCTATTCCGCGCAACGAGAGAAAAATATTGTAGCCAGTGCCGAGGGTTGAGGAAATTATCCTTGGCCCCCTTTGTTTTCAGAAAAATCAATGATACTGTCGTACTGGTTTCGAAGAAGAACAAGGGTAGTTCATCTCGTTTTTCTCTCCTGTGAGCTGAGTAATCTTGAACAAAGGAAATCAGATTTGGGCATGAACCACTAAGCTTCTCAGAAATCCAATTCATGGTTTGCAACAAGTTTTTCCCTGTCAATTAAAAAAATGTAGCTTAGAATGTTGAATTTTTAGGTTTTCGTAGGCTATGTTGGAAACCTTTATAACGGTAGTCGGATGTCTGTTCATCCATCAGTCTGTTTTTCACCACTTCAAGCTCCTATGTGGTCATTTTTTTAATAGTGACGTCAAAAACTGAGACAAATAAAGGAATTCGAAGGTATGGATACTTAGACTCTTATTCTACAAGCTTTGCGTTTAGTTCGACTTTCCCCGGGAATGGATCAAATTAAAGCTCTTAGGATGTAGAATTGTGATAAAGAATGAAACTTGATATGTTATGTTCATCTTTTTCATAACAGTGGTCAAAAACTAAGAAAAATAAAGAAATTTGGAAGTTTGGATTTTCAGATAACTATTCTAGAAGCTTCTCTTTTAGTCCGACTTTGCTCCGGCATGAATCAAATTAAAGCTCTTGGCATGTAGAATTAGGATTAAGAATACATTTTCATATGTTACGTTCATTTTTTTCATATCAGTGGTCAAAAACAAACACAAAATTCGAAGGTTTGGATTTTTAGACTCCTATTCTACAAGCTTTGCTTTTAGTCCGATTTTCCTCGGGGATGGATCAAATTGAAGCTTTTAGCATGTCGAATTGTGATAAAGAATAAAATTTGATATGTTATGTTCATCTTCTTCATATCAGAGGTCAAAAACTAAGAAAAATAAAGAAATTTGGCAGTTTGGATTCTCAGACCCCTATTCTAGAAGCTTCTCTTTTAGTCGGACTTTGCTCAGGGATAAATCAAATTGAAGATCTTTGCATGTAGAACTGTAATAAATAATACATTTTCATATGTTACGTTCACCTTCTTCATATCAGTGGTCAAAACCTGAAAAAAAAAATTTCGGAGGTTTGGATGTTTAGACTTATTCTACAAGCTTTGCGTTTAGTCCGACTTTCCTCGGGAATGGATCAAATTAAAGCTCTTAGCATGTAGAATTGTCGTAAAGAATAAAATTTGATGTTATGTTCATCGTTTTCATAACAGTGGGCAAAAACTAAGAAAAATAAAGAAATTTGGAAGTTTAAATTTTCAGACCCCTATTCTAGAAGCTTCTCTTTTAGTCGGACTTTGCTCAGGCATGAATCAAATTGAAGATCTTGGCATGTAGAATTGTAATAAATAATACATTTTCATATGTCACGTTCATCTTCTTCATATCAGTGGTCAAAAACTGAAGAAAGAAAATAATTCAGAAGTTTGGATGTTTAGACTTTTATTCTAAAAGCTTTGCTTTTAGTCCGACTTTCCTCGGAGATGGATCAAATCAAAGCTCTTAGCATGTGGGACTGTGAAAAAAAAAAAAAATTTAATATGTTATGCTTATCTTCTTTAGATCAGTGATCAAAATTAGGAAGAATAGAGAAATTTGGAAGTTGGGATTTGCAGACCCCTAATCTAGAAGCTTCTCTTCTAGTCCGACTTCGCTCGGGATGGATCAAATTGAACCTATTGGCATGTAAAATTGTGATAAAAAATAAAATGCAATACGTTATGTTCATCTTCTCCATATTAGTGGTCAGAAACTACCGAAAAGAAAAAAATTTGGAAGATTAGATTTTCAGACCTCTATTCTAGAAGCTTCTCTTTTAGTCTGACTTTACTTCGGGATAAGTCAAATTGAAGATCTTATGATGTAGAATTGTGATGAAGGATAAAATTTGATACGTTATGTTCATCTTCTTCAAATCGGTGGTCAGAAACAAAGAAGAATAAAAAATTTGATGATTTCGATTTTCAGACCCTATTCTAGAAGCTTCTCTTTTAGTCCGACTTTGCTCGGGGCTGAATCAAATTAAAGCTCTTGGCATGTATAAATGTGATGAAGAATACATTTTCATATGTTACATTCATCTTCTTCATACCAGTGGTCAAAAACTGAAAAAAAATCGAAGGTTTGGATTTTTATACTCTTATTCTACAAGCTTTGCGTTAAGTCCGACTTTTCTCGAGGATGGATCAAATTAAAGCTCTTGCTATGTAGCATTGTGATAAAGAATACATTTCCATATATTATGTTCATCTTCTTCATATCAGTGGTCAAAAACTAAGAAAAATAAAAAAATTTGGAAGTTTAGATTTTCAGACCCCTATTCTAGAAGCTTCTCTTTTAGTCCAAATTTGCTCGGGATGGATCAAATTGAAGATCTTATCATGTATAATTCTTATAAAGGATAACATTTGATACGTTATGTTCATGTTCTTCAAATCGGTGGTCGGAAACAAAGAAGAATGAAAAATTTGAAGGTTTAAATTTTCAGAACCTATTCTAGAATTCTCGGGGCGCAATCAAATTAAAGCTGTTGGCATATAGAATTGTGATGAAGAATACATTTTCATATGTTACGTTTATCTTCTTCATATCAGTGGTCAAAATCTAAAAAAAAAATCGAAGGTTCGGATTTTTAGAATCTTATTCTACAAGCTTTGCTTTTAGTCCGACTTTCCTCAGGGATCGATCAAATTGAAGCTCTTAGCATGTAAAATTGTGATAAAGAATAAAATTTGATATCTTATGTTCATCTTCTTCATAGCAGTGGTATACAACTAAGAAAAATAAAGAAATTTGGAACTTTGGATTTTCAGACCCCTATTCTAGAAGCTTCTCTTTTAGTCCCACTTTGCTCGGGATGGATCAGATGGAAGATCTTAGCATGTAGGATTGTGATAAAGAATAAAGTTTGATACGCTATGTTCATCTTTTTCAAATCGGTGGTCAGGAACAAAGAAGAATAAAAAAATTTGAAGGTTTGGATTTTCAGATCTTATTCTAGAAGCTTCTCTTTTAGTCCGACTTTACTCCGGGACGGATCAGATTGAAGATCTTATCATGTAGAATTGTGATGAAGGATAAAATTTGATATGTTATTTCCATCTTCTTCAACTCGGTGGTCGGAAACTAAGAAAAATATAAAAATTTGGAAGTTTGGATTTTCAGACCCTGTTCTAGAAGCTTCTCTTTTAGTCCAACTTTGCTCGGGGATGAATCAAATTAAAGCTCTTGGCATGTAGAATTGTTATAAAGAATACATTTTCATATGTGACGTTTAACTTCTTCATATCAGTGGTCAAAAACTCAAAAAAAAAATTCGAAGGTTTGGATTTTTATACTCTTATTCTACAAGCTTCTCTTTTAGTCCGACTTTCCTCGGAGATGGATCGAATTAAAGCTGTTCCCATATAGAATCTCGTTAAAGAATAACATTTGTTATTTCATATTATTGTTTTTTTTCACATCAGTGCTTAAAAAAAAAAAAAAAGGAATTTTTTTTTAAGACCCCTATACCGAAAGCTTTTCTTTTCGTCCGATTTTCCTGGAACATGCGGCTAAAACTAAAGTTCTTGGCATTTGTAATTGCAATAAGGCATACAATTCAATATTTTATGTTCTTTTTTTTTTTGAAAAGTATCGTAGCCCAAAATTCTCTACAAACAGGGGAAAGAGGGTGTTTTTCACGAAAACATTGAAATAATAGGGAAATATATTCTTTTAAATAAAATCAATGTAGATACAATATTGAGTTCGATGTGAAACGCTTTAAATTCAGTGATTTCGAGTCGAAATATATAGTATTTTCAACAAAATGGTTCAACTTTTAAACAAAAAAGACATTCTATCACGAGAGATGAATGCTCAAACCAAAAAAACGAATTTTCAACAACAAAAATTAATTTTGAACCAAAAAGTTACATTAAAAAACAAATAGGTGAACTTTTAAGCATGAGAGATGAATATTTTCAACAAAATAGTTGAATTTTTAACAAAACAGTTGAATTTTAAAGTCAGAAAAGCCAGGTTTTTTGAAGAGCGTAGAATTTTGACAAAAAAAGTTCATTTTGAACCAAGAAAGATGAATTTTCTACCATAAAAGATTAATTTTCCACCATAAAAATGAATTTTCAATCCAAAAGGATGCATTTTGAACCAAATAGTTGAATTTTCAACTTAAATAGATATTTTTGATCCGAAAATGGAATCGTAAAATTTTCAGTTTAAAAAATTGATTAAAAAAAATGTTTGAGCAGTTAAAATCAACAAAAAAGATCAATATTTGGCAAACAAAATTAGTTTTTTAACTGATTATTTCTGATAAAAAAACTAATTCTTAGCTGCAAAAGAAGGATTTTTCAACAAAAAAGTATAAATTTTCAACCAGAGATGTGAATCTTAAAAAAGAAATTTTTCAGAAAGTAGTTCAACTTTCAACAAAAAAGATACATTTTTAAGCAAATAGTTAACTTTTTAAGCGAAAATGGTTAAATTTTCAAACCGAAAATATGATTTTTCAACAAAATGTTACATATTTTATCAAGTAGTTCAATTTTCATGAAGAAGTTTAATTTTTAACGTGATAGTTGAGTTTTCAACCAAAAATGATGAATTCTCAACATAACAGTTAATTTTCAAGCAAATAGTATAATTTTTTACCAGATTGTTAAATTTTGAAACCAAAAATACAAATTTTTCACAGAATACTTGAATTTCAACCGGAAAATATGATTCTTTAATAAAAAAGTTCCATGTTTTAACAAACAGAAAAATTTTCATTAAGAAAGTTTAATAAGAGATTTAATGCTTTCACGATGATTCATTATAATAAATTTAAAGGAGTTTTTTCGGGTTTTGCACACAATTGAAACCCGAAAAAACTCTGTTAAATTTATAGGAAAGTTCAATTTTTAACTAGATGGCTGAGTTTTTGACGAAAAATATGAATTTTGAAAAAAGTTAATTTTCAACCGAATAGTTTAATTTTTTACCAAATTGTTGAATTTTGAACCCAAAAATACGAATTATTATCTACAAAACAGTTAAATATTAAACCCGAAAATATGATTTTTCGAGAGCAAAATTTAATTTTGAACTAAATAGTTTACTTTTCATGTCAAATTGTATAATTTTCAAGCCAAAAAGATGAATTTTCTACAAAAAAGATGAATTTTCGGCCCTAAAAATATGAATTTTCAACTAAAATGATGAATCTGCAACCAGAAAAACATGAATTGTTTGAAATTAGTTCAACTATGAACCAAGTAGTTGATTTTTAAACCAAAAAATTTTAATTCTCAATTAAACATACAATGGTTCATATTTCAACCAACATAGACTTTAATTTAAAATAAAAAACAGATGAAGTCATGGAAAAAAGACGAATTAAAAAAAAAGGTGAAACCAAATAGTTGAAATTCAGCTAGAAAAGATTAATTTTTGAACACATCGATGAATTTTGAAAAAAAAAAACATTAATTTTCAACAAAAGAGTTCAACGTGCAACCCAAAATATGATGTTTCACACAACAAGATTGATTTTCTGAAAATGGAATAGTTAAATTTTCAACCAAAGAGATGAATCTTTAACCAAAAAAATGAGTTTTTGACCAATAAGTTTTATTTTCAACTAGTTATTTGAAATTTCGACCACAAAAGATGGCTTTTTAACAAAATATTTGAATTTTCGACCAAATAGTAGAGTTCTTAACCAAACGAGATGAATTCCAAACCAAAAATATAATAGTAGAATTTTCAACCAAGAACAGTTGGATTTTCTTATTGAGTTCTATCAGGTTCGCATTGAAGTGACAAAATGAGACAAAAGGGAAAAGGGGAAGTTTCTTGAAATCAGGGAAAAATAGAAAATTAAAAAAAAATTGAAAACAGGGGAAATGGGGGAAAGATTGTCGAGTCTGAAATGTAAAATTTATTTTCAAACTTAATAAGTAATTATTGAGCTTTGCCGCTGGAGGGCTATATTTTACAAAATACGCAAACTTTGTTCAAAATCATTATCAGATAACATACTGAATGTTATCTAAGTTTGTAACGTTACTTCCACTGACTCCCCTGTTACCAACCAAATAGTGTCTTCTGTAAATACATTAAATTCGAAATTCAGTTCAAGACTCTTTTAGTTTATAAAATCAATTTTCACAAAATAAAAACAAAAAACAATTAAATATACATTCAACTCCCGATATAAAAACAGTTTCGGGCATGGCTTGCAGTGGCCTTGATCCTGAATCGGGGTAATCCAAACGTAAACAAACAGGGTCGCGTGAATAATTTATGTTAGATTTTGACGCATGACGCAACCAGATGCAACTAAAGAGCTGAGAGTGCGACCATCGATCTGTTTGTCACGCTTGACTGAGCATCGCCTCTCTTTCGGCCCCGCGGCCCTTCTTATCACCAAACTGTGGAGGCCATCAGTTCTAGGAATATCGTAAACCGGGGGTTCTTAAATCGGGAGTTGAGTGTAATTTAAAATTATTGCGTTTCCATTCAGAGTTATAAAATTGAATTACCTCTAAACTAAACGGGAGAGCATACTTTTAATGCTTTTAATTTGAAAGTAAAGTGAACTTGGCAAGAAAAGGATGACCTTAATCAGATCCAGAGGAAAGGGTCACAGAGGAACCCTTCTTGATTTGAAGAAGTGGAAATCCAATTTGAGACTCACGTTTATGTACCAGGGGCGATGGTGAAGGGAATGGTGGAGGCGTGAAGAAAATCACAGGGGGATACTAAACACCCCATTGTAAGGAATGATTGGGTGGTACTTAAATCGACTGAAGTCCTTCGCTTGAGGACACACAGATATATTTTTCTCATCCACGCGAACCCTTAGTGTAAGTTTGCATTGTGTGGGGGGTTGTAAAAATAAAATGAAAATTTTCAGTCAAATAGCCTATAGAAATTGTAATGAAGAAATTAAATTGAAATTCCTCTTTAACGACCGAAATTAAACTTTCAAAACAAAATGAATAAAACTTCATTAGCAGGGTTGCCGCAGACTGATGTACTTGAAAAAATGTAATACTCAGGTTTTCAGTTAAAATTTTTACTCTTAAACAAAAAAGAAGGAATGGAAGAAATAGTTTGATTTACAAAAAAAGAGATGAAATTTCAACCAAAATGATGAATCTTTAAAAAAATTAAATTTTAATGAAGTAGTTCAACTTTCACCCAAGTAGTATGATTTTTAATCAAAAAAGATGAATTCTCGACGAAGAATGGAATAGCTAATAAGCTGATGTTAATTGATATTGGCCAGGTAAGAATTTGATTAGAAGATGTTGGATTTTGTTCTTTTACTGGTCCAAAAAATATTATTCATTAATTAATTTCTTAATTTTTATTAAATAAAATTTTTTGGACCAGTATGCAAAAAAAATACAACATCTGATGGAATATTTAATATTTTAGCCAAAAAAAAGACGAATATTTAACCAAATATTTGAATTTTCAAACAAAACAGATCAATAATTTTCAACTAAATAGTTGAATTTTTCATCAGAAAAAATTAGATTTCTACCGAAAAAGATGAATTTTCAATTAAATAGATGAATTTTCAACAACCTAGATGAATTCTTACCCAAGCAGCTAAATTTGCAAGCAAAAATATTAATTTTCAACCTAGAAGATAAATTTTCTACCAAACAAGGCGAACTTTCCACAAAATACATGAATTTTCAACCAAATAGTTGAATTTTCAACCAAAAAGAAGAATTTTCAATCAAGAAGATTGATTTTCTACCAAGAAAGACGAATTTTTAAACAAATATTTAAAGTTTCTACTAAAAAAGATAAATTTTCAATCAGAAATGGAATAGTTAACTTTTTATTTGAAAACATACATTTTCTGCAAAATAGTTCAGTTTTCGAAAAAGAGGTGAATTCTCCGTTTGAACCAAAAAAGACGAATTTTCAACCAAATAGTTGAAGTTTCTACTGAGAAAGATAAATTTTCTATCAAAAATGGAATAGTTACATTTTCAGTTGAAAAAAAATTAATTTTATACGACAAAGCTCAATTTTTAACCAGAAAGATGAATTTTCAACTAAAATTAATCATCTTAAAAAAACTAATTTTAAACAAAATAGGTGAATTTTCAACCAAGATACATTTTCTACCACAAAAGACGAATTTTTAACCAAATACTTAAATTTTCTACAAAAAAGGATAAATTTTTATTCAAAAATGAAATAGTTAACTTTTTATTTAAAAACATCAATTTTCTACAAAAAAAATCAATTTTCGAAACAATAGATGAATTTTCGGTTTGAACCAAAAAAGACGAATTTTCAACCAAATAGTTGAAGTTTCTACTAAAAAAGATAAATTTTCAATCAAAAATGAAATAGTTAACTTTTTAGTTAAAAACCTAAATTTTCTACAAAATAGTTCAATTTTTGAAAAAAGAGATGAATTTTCAGTTTGAACCAAAAAAGACGAATTTTCAACCAAGTTTTTGAAGTTTCTACTAAAAAAGATAACTTTTCAATAAAAAATGGAATTGTTACATTTTCAGTTGAAAACAAAAAATTAACTTTATACCAAAAGTTCCATTTTTAACCAAAAAGATCAATTTTCAACTACAATCAATCATCTTAAAAAACTAGTTTTAAACAAAATAGGTGAATTTTCAAACAAGATACATTTCCTACCAAAAAAGACGAATTTTCAACCAAATAGTTGACTTTTCAACCAAAAACATGAATTTTTCAACCAAGAAAATTAATTTTCTACAGAAAAAACAAATTTTAAACTAAATTGTCAAAGTTTCAACGAAAAAAGATAAAATACCAATCAAAAATGCAAAAGTTAAATTAATCTTAAAAGGAAATCATTCTTAACAAAATAGTTGAATTATAAACAAAAACAAATTATTAATTTTCAATCAAAAATTGCATTTTTACCAACAACAAAAATTTTTGACCAAAAAAGACGAATTTTCAACCAAATAGTTGAAGTTTCTACTGAGAAAGATAAATTTTCAATAAAAAATGGACTATTTACATTTTCAGTTAAAAAAATTAATTTTATACAAAATAGTTCAAATTTCAACAAAGGAGATAAATTTTTCAACCAAGAAGATTAATTTTCTACTAATGAAAAATAAATTTTCAACTAAATAGTTGGAGTTTCTACTAAAAAAAGATAAATTTGCAATCAAAAATAGAATAGTAACATTTTTAGTTTAAAAAAATTAATTTTCTACAAAAAAGTTTGATTTTCAACCACCGAGATCAATTTTCAACTAAAATGATTAACCTTTAATCCAGAAAATTAATTCTTAACAAAAAAGTGAAATTTTTACAAGAAAAGAGATGAATTTTCAACGAGAAATTTTATTTTCGACCAAGAAAGCTAAACTTTTAACTATAAAATTAAATTTTTCACCAAGAAATATTAGTTGTTTACCAAAAGACATGAATTTCTATCAAAAGAGTTTATTTTTCAAGTTGAAGGGTCGAATTTTTTCAAACACATTTGACTTTGATTCCCCTAAACTTGAATTTTCAACAAACAGGTTATTTTCAACTAAGAAATCTGAATTTTTAATTAAATAGTTACATTTTTAAACAAAATGGATTAATTTTCTATCAAAAGAGATAATTTTGAACAAAAAAGTTCAGGTGGCGAGCTAAAAAGATGAATGATTCAGAACAAATTTGAATTTGAATACCGAAAACATAAAATTTTTAACAAAAAAGATTAATTTTCAAATAAAAAAGATTAATTTTGAACCAAACAATTGAATTTTCAAGAAGATGAAATCAACTGTCAACCAAACAGTTC
This sequence comes from Andricus curvator, assembly GCA_932195095.1. Lineage (NCBI taxonomy): Eukaryota > Metazoa > Arthropoda > Insecta > Hymenoptera > Cynipidae > Andricus > Andricus curvator. Next base: position 200,323 of record CAKNYM010051793.1, on the reverse strand, counting down.
CATTTATAAACAAATGTTTGCACTTTCAAGGAAAACGGACAAATTTTCAACAAAAAAGTTGAATTTTCAAGCCAATAAACGATTTTTTCAAAATATCTCACTTTTGCACAAAAAACTATAATTTTCTTATCCAAAAAGACGAATTTTCAACAAAAATGTTAAGTTTCAACCCTAGAAGGATAATTTTTTTAATAAAATAGTTGAATTTTCAATAAATTGATTAAATTTTTAAATGAAAAACATAAGCTCTGAACCTTCAAAAAAGAGGAAAATATGATAAAAAGGGGAAAGAGTGCAAGTTTTATATTAAATAACATTTTCGCACTATAGAGTACTATAGATTTCATACATGGATTAATTAAATTTAAAAAAAAATTTTTTTTAATAAAATCTAAAATGAGATGGATTAAAGTGACCAAAGTGGCCTTTTCCTTAATAATGTGATTACAGTTACTTCTTCTTAAAAAGTGACTAAAAACTGACTTGCAAAAAAAAGTGACCAATAGCGATTTAAGTGACTGTGTGGAAGCACTTTTCATTACAAATGTATACAAAATGTAAAATTATTAATAAAAAATGTCTCATTTGATGAAGTGAGAATATTCTTACCTCGACTTTTAACCACTTTTGTAACTAATTGATGTTTAACGTTTGTGACATTTAATTTATTTAAAACAAAAAGCGTCACATCGTCGAGGTTTTTAAATATTCTATGAGCGAGTAATTAAATTTCCTTGCAAAAAAACGTTTAAATATAAAATTGAATTCAGCGTCAGTTATTAATGCCCTAGGTTAAAAGTGCAGAAACTTTTACGTCCGTGGAGATTTACATATAAATCGTATTTTATCCAAAGTCTGCAAATTTTGTTCTAAGTGTACTAATCATACAAGTTTCAATACTATAAATAGATTACGCGATTACATAATTGCAAGAAAAATGAAATTCCAGAATCAGGTTATGAATTAGGCTTGAAGAAAAAAAATTGTTCAGCATCGAAAATTAAATGTTTCTCAAAATTTTTAATTTCTTAATGTAGAAGAATGTCTTAAATTTATACTTTTTGAAACTAAAATAATCATTTTTCAACATAAGAGAGATTCAAATACGTAGCATATAAGGATACAAGTATTCTTTCAATTAACATAGCCACATTTATACATTTTTACGCATATTTTGAAATGTTAAGGGTAAAATAAGTTTTTTGAACAATATACTTTAGAATCCGTGCCATTTTAAGGATGATAGGGTTTTTTTTATTTCAGTTTATTCAGATTTCACAAACAAATTTTCAAAATAATAAAAAATTGTAAAGTTATTTAGATCTTTTTAAAGAAAAAAAAAATGTTTTTCAAAAAGCCTACCTTTTCTCCCCTGAAATTGGTAGAAATAATAGGTACTAATGTCTTCTTACCATAAATTTCCTATTTGGTATTTTTTTATTTTTCGGGAGAAAAAATGATTTTTCAGTTTTCTTTTCAAAACTTCGCTCTTTTTGCAATTTTTGAGATTTTAAGAATCTTTTTTTCGAGTTCAAGTTCTTTTTCAACTCTTCCCAAACCGGTGAAAAAAATGAAAGAAAGTGGTAATCTATTTCGATGTATTGAAAAATTTAAACACAAAATTATCCCAAAACAGTTACCCTTTTTTTCTTCGAAACTTTTATTTTATTTTCTAGGTAATATATAGGTTTTTAAATAGTATTTTAAATATTATATAGTTTTGTCCAATAGAATAACATTTTTTTGATTTAGAGTAAAAAATAACAGTAAAATAAAATAAATGCTTTGGTTCAAAATTCATGGTAAGTTAACTTTATATTACCTATCACTATAAAAAATTTCATCGAAAAAAGGACAGCTATTTTGAGAAAATTTCTTGTTCTCATTTTTCAAAAACTCGAAATAGCTTTAACATTTTTCATTGTTTCTTTATTTTTCTGAGCGGTTTAAGAAGAGTGGAAAAACTTGACAAAACAGAACAAAAATTATCTGAAAATCTGAAAACTTGCAAAAAAAGCATGGTTTTGAAAAAAAATCGAAAATAATTTTTTTTTTCCTGAAAAAAAGGGGGAAATGAATAGTAAGAAATGTAGATTAGTACCTATTATTCCTAGAAATGTTAGCAAAAAAAAAATTCGGTTTTTGAGAATTTTTTTTCTTGTTTTGAAAAAATCGAAATAACTTTACCATTTCTTATTATTTTTAAAATTTATTCGTGAATTTTTAAAGAGTGCTTGAAAGAACGCTTAATGTTCGAAAATATTTTTCACTTTAGGAAGGTCACAGTGATATTTTTTGAGTTTGAATTTCAATTGAATTTCAAATTGAAGAATATTGCAATTTCGCCAACGGCCATGCCACGCTGAAAAAACCAGTTCTCGTCAGATCACTGAAGTTAAGCAGCGTTGGGCGCGGTTAGTACTTGGATGGGTGACCGTTCGAGAATACTGTGTGCTGTTGGCATATTATGGGTGCGGTGAGCCCAAACTTGTAGTTATTTATAACTACAAGAAAACTATCCACCTAGAAACACTACCCGAATCGGGTAGTGTCACGCCTACCCTGAAAGGGAAATGGCTTAATGGTATACTACTACTATACTATATAATTTTAGAAAAAATTTGAATTTTTGAAACGATTCAAAAATAATTAAAACTTGCAAGGTTTCACGAAACTGCAAAAAATTTGTTAAGTTCCTAGGAAAAATTAAAATAATTTTTTATTTCGAAAAATTAATTTTAAGAGATTATGTAAAAAGATTTCAGAACATTTCAAAAGATTTCAAAAATTTTCAAAGAAGTATCTTAAAGATTTTAGGGCAATTTTTTTACTTTTGCAGAATTTGACAAAAATTCAGAAAAAATTTGAATAATTTTTAAAGATTAGGAGGTTTAGAAGGTCTGAAAAGGTTTTAAAAAATAATAATTTCTTTAATATTTGTGTGAAAATTTTAAATAATTTTTTATTTTGAAAAATGAACATTAAGAGAAAATTAAGAAAGGTTTTTGAATATATCAAACGATTTCCTAAAATTGCGAAACAGAGTGTAGAAGATTTTAAAGCAAAATGTTTCAATTTGGTAAGATTGAAAAAATCGAAACAAAAAAAATCCAGTAAATTCAAGAATATTTAGTAGAATTGAAGAGATTCAAAAAGAATTCAAAACACCAAAAGATTTGTAGAAATTTATATTTTTAACGATTTCAAAAATCAACTGTAGAAGCTTCAAAAGAATTTCGAAAAGTTTCAAGAGAATAACCAAATTTTCTGAAAATTCCTGGAAAAATTTAGAAGACACAAGGCAATTTTTTCACGTTTTGAATGATTTTTCAAAATTTTAAGAAAAATTAGAGTCAGTTAAAATTATTTCTAGGATTTTACGATATTCTAAATAGTTTAGAAATATTTGAAAACTTGGTAACATTTTCGAAAATTTATCAAATATTTCTTGATATTTTTTAAAATCCTATAAAATAAAAAAATGTCTTTAAAATCTTCTAGATTCTTTTTTGACACATCTGAAATATTGAAAAATCTTTTTTTAATTTTCTCAAGAATCTTATTAAAATTATATGTATATAATTTTGAAAACAAACTGATAATACTTATTTTCTTGTTCTCAATTCTCAGAATTTAATTTCAACTTTAATTCAAGTGTTCAAAAACTTTCAACAAATAAATAGTTATTTCAAATATGCATGTTACATTATTATTAATATTATTTTGTATTCCTTATAGTATTGAAAAAAGTTATAAATTGGTGAATTTCAATTAGTACTTATATTAGTACTTAGATTACTTCCATTGCATCAAAATATTGTTACGGTCTGTTACATGGGGGGGGGGGGGGGGCTTTAAGGTGTCTTGTGTAATAATTCAAAATTTTTTAATTTTTTGAGTATTTTACGTAGAGGCATTTGGTGATTATTTCAATTTTTTTTTTCGAGTGTTTTGTCCTGAGACATTTGGGATTTTTACAGGTGGTATGGGTGGTTTTTGAGGATTTTTGAATATTATTATGGGGTTCGGAATATAACTTGTGGTTGCCTGAAGGTGACTTGTGTAATTATTTCAAATTTCTAAATTTTTTCGAATGTTTTCCAGCACGTTGGTTCATAAATTTGAGCCTTTAAAAATAATATTTATTTACTATTTGAATTTCAAAGAATTTGAAAGAATAATCCCACCTTGAATATTCAAAAAATGTATGTAGCATCTGAATAAAATTTCTTTTAATAATTTTTATAAATTCTTAAAATGGGTTTTAATAGAAAATATTTGACCTCATTTGATTAAATTTAGAATTCAAGATTCTAGAATGGGAGTTCCAAAGTAGCAGTAGGTACTTTCAATTTGAATTTTAGATTTACTTCCCTCGAATTTCAAGGAATTCTGATCCAAAACGAATTTGACAAATTCTCCACATTATTACGTTCATGTTTAAATTCAGAATGTGGTGAATTGTATCTTCACTGTGAGGATCTGGTCCATCGAGAAAGGTAAAAATCCTCTAATTTGACAATGTCAAAGAGTCGACATTGTAATTTCCCTCTACGAATTGTGCGCCTTGGGAATCTTCCGGGTTGAGAAGCAGAGAAAGGGAGTACAGAAGTCGTGCAATTTCGCAAGCTTCCGTAATAAAGAAACTCAAATAAAAAATTCTACAAGGCATTTAAGGCGAGGGGAAAACGAAATTACGTTATATGATATCTTGTACCTCGAGTGTATTATACTAGCCTCTAAAATATCCTCGAAAACGAGGAAAAAAATAAATAAATAAAGAACTGAATTTAACGTATTTCGAAATTAAAAGGGCTTGGCTCCGTATTATAATAAACAGGGGAAATAGGGTGAAATAATAGAGGGAATCCTTGCAATAAAATTAATGTAGATACCATATTGAATTTAATGTGAAACGATTAAAATTCCTAAGTGCTTTCAAGTCGAAATGTATAACATTTTCAACAAAATAGTTGAAGTTTCCAACAACAAAAAAATATAAAAGTAATATGTGATAAATATGTACATGAGATGTAATCAAATCATTAGCAATAAGTAAAACTAGCTGAGAATTCGATCTCGAGTGTTTCCACTTTGTTTGTATTTATGTGCTCATTTCACGAGCACTTTGCTTTCTTTTTTTGCTTCCTCATAGAGGAAGCATTAGTTATTTTTTTTTTAATGATAGACAAACCAAAGACTTCATTTTGATCAATTTAAAAATAGAAATGTACAAAAAATGCAAAACTGCAAAATAATGCAAAAAAATTTATTAACACAAATACAAATCAACCATCTCAAATTTTGTATTAGAAATTACAATTTCTCGAGCTGGAAAGGGGAAGGGAAAAGTTCTGTCGCACCCTATCCCCTTCCCAGCTTTATGATTTCTTTACAAAAATCGCCAGAATTACTCTATTTGGAAATTCATGATCAAAAAGTCTTTTCTATTCATGCGTCAACTTTGAATTATGTCAATAAAAAAAGTTTTTCTGTTTGAAACAGATGACTCAAATATTATAAATGAGCATATTTTCCTTAATCTTCAATAAAATGTATTAATATTATAGATCAATCGATTTGCCTCGAATCAAGGAGTATTTTCCGTTCTTGCATCAATTTGAATTATGTTAGTGAGAAAAGTTTTACTATTAAAAATCGTGTTTTCAAATATTATGCATTACCATAGCTTCCTTACTCTCCAATAAAATGTATTAATGTTATAGGTCAATCGATTCGTCTTGAATCAACACAATTTTTTTATTCTTGCATCAACTTTAAATTATGAGAATGAGAAAATTTTTACTATAAAAAACGATTTTAAAAAAATATAAATTACCATAACTTCCCTACTATTTCATAAAATGTATTAATATTGTAGGTCAATCGATTCGTCTTCAACCAAGAAATCTTTTATATTCTTGCATCAACTTTTAGTTATGTTGAGGAAAAAATTTTGGTATGAAAAACCGTATTTTCAAATAGTATGCATTACCATAGCTTCCTGACTCTTCAATAAAATGTATAAATGCTATGAGTCAATCGATTCGTCTTGAATCAACACAATTTTTCTATTCTTGCATCAACTTTAAATTATGAGAATGAGAAAATTTTTAGAATAAAAATCGATTTTAAAAAAATATATGAATTACCATAACTTCCCGACTCTTTATTGAAATGTATTGATATTGTAGGTCAATCGATTCGTCTCGGACCAAGGCATCTTTTATATTCTTGCATCAACTTTGAATTATGTTGAAGAAAAAAGTTTTACTATAAAAACCCGTATTTTCGAATAGCATGCATTACCATAGCTTCCTTACTCTTCAAAAAAAATATATAAATGCTATGGGTCGATCGATTCGTCTTGAATCAACACAACTTTTCTATCCTCGCATCAACTTTAAATTATGAGAATGAGAAAATTTTGACTATAAACAACGATTTTAAAAATATATAAATTACCATAACTTCCCTTCTATTTAATAAAAATTAATGATATTGTAGGTCAATCGATTCGCCTCGAACCAAGAAATCTTTTATATTCTTGCATCAACTTTGAATTATGTTGAACAAAAAAGTTTTACTATAAAAAATCGTATTTTCAAATATTATGCATTACCATAACGTCCTTACTCTTCAATACAATGTATGAATATTATAGGTTAATCGATTCGACTTGAATCAACACATCTTTTCTGTTCTTGC
>CAKNYM010051793.1:175148-192748 GCA_932195095.1 Andricus curvator | reverse complement strand
TAATCGATTCGACTCGAATCATCACATCTTTTCTGTTCTTGCATCAACTTTGAATTATGATAATGAAAAAAGTTTTACTATAAAAAACCGATTTTCAAAATATATTGATTACCATAACTTCCCTACACTTTAATAAAATGTATTAATATTATAGGTCAATCGATTAGTTTCAAATCAAGGAATCTTTTATATTCTTGCATCAACTTTGAATTATGTTGAAGAAAAAAGTTTTACTATAAAAACCCGTATTTACAAATGTTATGCATTACCATAGCATCCTTACTCTTCAATAAAATGTATTAATATTATAGGTCAATCGATTTGACTCGAATCATCACATTTTTCCCTTTCTGGCATCAACTTTGAATTATGATAATGAAAAAAATGTTACTATAAAAACCCGATTTTCAAAATGTATTAATTACCATAACTTCCCTACTCTTTAATAAAATGTATTAATATTATAGGTCAATCGATTCGTTTCGAACCAAGGAATCTTTTATATTCTTGCATCACTTTTGAATTATGTTGAAGAAACAGTTTCACTATAAAAAACCGTATTTTCAAATATTATGCATTACCACAGCATCCTTACTCTTCAATAAAATGTATTAATATTATAGGTCAATCGATTCGACTCGGAACAACACATCTTTTCTGTTTTTGCATCAACTTTGTATTATGATATTGAAAAAAGTTTTACTATATGAAAAACCGATTTTCAAAATACATAAATTACAATAACTTCGCTACTCTTTGATAAAATGTAATAATATTATAGGGCAATCGATTCATCTCGAACCAAGGAATCTTTTATATTTTTTTATCAACTTTGAATTATGTTAATGAAAAAAGTTTTACTTTAAAAAATTGATTTTAAACATATTATTGAGTATTAAAAAAAATTCAATGAATATTTTCAGAAATCCTTCTGTCAAGTTCAAGATATTAGTGAGGAAAATAAGTCCTCCAAATTTCATCAATCTATCTGCAACCGTTTTCTAGTTATCGTGTTCACAAAAAAGCGTGACATCCACACACATATCCACACACATATCCACACACACACACCCACACACACACCCACACACACAGCCGGACAATTGCGTAGAACATTGCATTAGACATTTTCAAATTGAGGAAGGTTTAATTAAATGAATTTGAACATTTTCGAAAATGTTACCATTACAAAGCTTCCTCTATGAGGAAGCAATGTGTATAAAAGATGAATTTTCAGTCCAAAAGGACAAATCTTTAACAAAACAGTGAAATTTTTTACCACAAAAGATGACTTTATGCAAATTGTTAAATTTTTAACCCACAAAGAAGCATTTCTAACCAAATGGTCGGATTTTCAAAAAAAAATAAATAAATAAATAAAATTTAAGGAAAAACAGTTGAATTTTAAGGCCAACAAGACTAACTCTCTATAAAATCTTAAGAATCTTTAGAATCTTGAAAAATGAATACCTAACAAAATAGTTTAACTTTCAACCAAGTAGTTGAATTTTCAACCAATAAAGATGAATTTTTAAGCAAATAGTTGCATTTACAACCAAAAAGATGAATTTTCCACCAGGAAAATTGATGTTCCACGGAAACAGGCAAATTTTTAACAAAATACATCAATTTTCAAAAAAACTGTTGAATTTTGAAGCCAAAAAGACGAATTATCTACAAAACAGTTGAATTTTCAACCCAAAAATATGATTTTTAAACAAAAAGTTACATTTTTTTCAAATCATTAAATTTTCATTTAAAAAGTTTAATTTTTAACTAGATAGTTTAGTTTTCAACGAAAAGTATGATCATTGAACAAAAAGGGTAATCTTCTACCAAATACTATAATTTTGAAGCAAAAAAGATGAATTATTTACAAAAAAGTTGAATTTTCAACCCAAAAATATGAATTTATAACAAAGAAGTTCATTGACGATAAAATAATTGAATTTTCAACAAAAATTGTGAATCTCCAACAACAAAAATGAATTGCTTAAATGTAAATTAACTATAAACCAAATAGTTATTTCTTAACCCAAAAAGTCGAATTCTCAACGAAAGATGTAATAAGAGATATTTGAACCAAAACAGATTTTCATTAAAGATAAAAAAACAGTATATTTCAACAAATAAAGACAATTAAAAAAAAAGTTGAATCATCAACCAAAGCAGATTAATTTATAAACAAATAGTTGCATTTTGAACCAAAAGGGTTGATTTTTAGGAAAGAAGTGTAATTTTCTACCAAAAAAGGCGAACTTTCAACGAAATACATCAAGTTTCAACAAAATTGTTGAATTTTGAAGCCAAAAAAGACCAATTATATACAAAAAAATTGAATTTTTAACCCGAAAATAGGATTTTTCAACAAAAAATTTACATTTTTTATAAAAGAGTTAAATTTTGATTTAAAAGAAACTTAGCTTTCAAACAGATGGTTGAGTTTTCAACCGAAAGTATCGGCTTTGAACAAAACAGTTAATTTCCAACCAAATTTTTTAATTTTCTGCCAAATCGTTTAATTCTTAAACCAAAAACACGAATTATCTAAAAAAATAGTTTAATTTTCAACCCGAAATTAAATTTTCTACAAAACCATGAAATTTTCAACCCGAAAATATGAATTTTCAACAAAAAAGTTGATTTCCGACCAAACAGTTGCATTTTCAACTAAAATTACAAATTTCCAACTAAAATGAATCAATTATTGTTTTAAAGTAAGTTAAGTATAAACCAAATATTTGATTTTTGACCCAAAAAGTGGAATTCTCAACGATACATGTAATAAGAGATATTGGAACCAAAATAGATTTTAATTGAAAATAAAAAACAGTTGATTTCAATGAATAAGACGATTTTTCAAAAAAATATGTAGTTGAATCGTCAACTATAGGAAGTCAATTTAGAAATAAATAGTTGCATTTTTAACCAAAAAGGATGAATTTTGAAGAATGAAGATTAATTTTCTACCAAAAAAGACGAATTTTGAACAAAGTACATGAATTTTCAAACAAATAAATGTAGTTTCAACTAGGAAAAATTAATTTTCAATAAAAAATATCAATTCTGAATGAAAATGATTAATCTTGAAATTAAAAAATTAATTTTCAACTTTTAACCCAAAAATGATTCTTTAACCAAGAATATTAATTTTCTACCAAAAAAGACGAACTTTCAAAAAATATATTAATTTTCAACAGAACTGTTGAATTTGAAGGCCAAAAAGACAAATATTCTACAAAACAGTTGAATTTTCATACCGGAAATATGATTTTTCAAAAAAACGTTGCGTTTTTTATCAAATAAATAAATTTTCATTCATAAAAAAGTTTCAGTTTCAACGAAGTAGTTAATTATTTAACCATAAATGTTGAATTGTCAACGAAACATTTAATAGATAATATTTCAATGAAAATAGATTTGAATTTCGAATAAGAAACAGTTGAATGTAACATACAAACAAAAAATTTTGAAAAAAGTTAAATCCTCAAACAAAAGAAGATTTTCTATCGAAAAAGGCGAATTTACAACAAAATGCATGAATTTTCAACCAATTGAATTTTCAACGAGAAAAGATCAATTTTCAATTAAAATTGTAAATTCTGGACCCAAATATTAAATCTTTAAATGGAAAAACTAATTTTTAACAAAATAATTCAGCACTTAACCCAAAAGATGATATTTTAACCAAAAAGATTAATATTATACAAATTCTCAACCAAAAAAATGAATAATTTTCGACAAAGTAGTTCAAGTTTCAACCAATTAGTTATATTTTTTATTAAACAAAATGACTTTTCAACCCTTTTTGTAACACTTAACAAAATATTTGAATTTTCGATAAAACAATCAAATATTCAACCAAATAGTAGAATTTTCAACCGAACGAATGAATTCCGAATCAAAAATATAATAGAAGACTTTTCAGCGAAGAAAACGAAAAAATGGGGAAAGTGGAATTTTCTTGAAAACAGGGGGAAGAAGAATTTTTCAACAAATTTGAAAAGGGGGGAAAATTCGCTAAATTTGTTCAAAATTATCATCAGGCTCTGTATTAAAATAATAATTTTTTTAAAATAAAAAAGTTTTTATATGAACATTTTTTAATTTAGATGAATTCAGTTTCAAATGCATCCAAATTATATGAAATATTCAACTGAAACACTATTTTCCATTTCTCCTCACCCTAATTATGATAAATAAAAATGATAAGGTTTTAGAAATAGGCATCGAAAATTGAATTATTTTGTATTTGCAAATGTTCCAAAATATTAAAAATTTCAAACTCAACTTTAAAAAAATTGAATTGAAATGAATGGAATTAAAAAATGACAAAAACTGAATTCATAGTGTTCTTGTTATGCATTGTTTTAATTTCTAATTTTCAATTAATTATGTCAATATTGTCTGATTTTTAGTTGAAGATTCAAAGAAATGAATCATTGAAAATTGAAAAATGTTTGGAAGATTTTAAAATGAATAAGAATTCTAGGTAAAGTGTGAATTTAAAAAGTTAGAAAATGTTTTGTTTAAAAGAAAAACAGATGAAAATATAAGTATCTGAAATTGATACCTCAGTATTTGAATAAATTATTTAATTTTGAATGGTTAAAATTTAGAGTCCTCTATTATCATTGTTAAATGCTAAAATTTTCATTTTTCGCTTTCATAAATTTTTAATTTTTAATGTTTCTCATTTAAAATTGTTTTATACTAAACGTTTTTTTAGAATAATTTAATTGTAAGTATTTGTATTTGAAATTTTTTTAATTTCGAACTGTGGAAATGACGTTTTAATTTTCTATTATAATTTTTGAATGCAATAGAAATTTAAAATTCTAGAGTTTTAGAAGTCTTGAGTTGGAAATATTCAATTTAGTTTTTAATTTCAAATTTTCAAATTGGAATCGCTTATATTGGAATTGAAAATTATTTAAATTCAATAGTTTTAAATTTTAAATTATCAAAATTTGAAAGCTTTTAATTAAATATTATACAATTTCACTTCATTTGAATTTTAAAGGATCAATTTAAAAAAAATCTAATATGAAGTTATTTAATTTTGAACATTTTGAAATTGTTCTATTTTCGAAACTTTAATCTGAAATCATTCAATTTCTAGAATTTTCAATTAAAAATAAAATAGTTAAATCTTGATCACTTTGAATTATGAATTATACAATTTTAACTTCTTTCTAATAAAATTGTCCAATTTTCAGAATTTTACGCTAAAATTTTTTTATTTTGTTTTAAAATTTTCCAATTTCAAAGACTTTTAATTTGAAATTATCCAATTCTCAACGCTTTTATTTTGAAATAATACGATTTAATTCCTTTTCATGCTATTCGAAATATTGTCCTTTTTTTAAATTGTACCTAATATAAAATAGTTTGAATTGGAATGTTTTCAATTCAAAATCGTTCAATATATATTTTTTTAATTTCAACCGCTTGCAATTCGAAATTATTAAATAATAATTATTGCTCTCAAAATGTTTGGAACTAAGTACCTAAACATTTTTAAATAATAATTTTTAAATTTTTAATGTTAAAAATCAAAATCCAGAGACAAAAGTGCGCGCTTCGGGCACGTGTTTTTGCTACTAGTTTCAAATATAATTTACATTCAAACCTGTTGAGAAATAAACAGTTTGAATTAGCAATGAGAAACAGTTAATATTCCTAGACTTAGAAGTGATCAAAATTAAATATTTCAAATTTAAAAAGCACTATAAAAATAAATAATTGAAATAGAGAAAGATTACTGCAAGCACCAATCAGATCGTGCGATTAAATTTCGGTCAAATCCGGATAAAGTTAAGCTGGTATAAAAGCGAATGTGAGGATTATTGTTCAGAGATATTTGGGTTTTACACGGAATTGAAAATTTGGATTGGGTATTCATCGTATTTTTTTTTTTTTTTAATAAAAAGATACCTACTTTTTTTGAGCTGGCTCAATTCACAAATATTTCGGCTCGTTGAATTGTGAAATTTCGATGGACAAATAAGAACAGTGTGCAGTGGCTATTCCCGTGTGGAATGTGGATTCTATTAACGTAAGATTATGAATCTTTACAAAAAAAAAAAAATAGAAAAAAATAGAAAACATGGCGTGGTCGAGAAAAATATATATATTTTTTTTTGCATTTTTATAATATGATTGTTTTAGAATTAAAATAAGTGGGCAAAAATCAAATCTTCTTTAAAAGCACATTATGTGAAAGTATGGGAAATTCAATTATCCTGTCCTAAAAGCTTTTAAAATGTTTCGGCATTTTAATCTTGTAACGTTTTTGACTAAAAATCTTTTATGAACGGAATAAAACGCAACCAAATTTTCAATTGAAATTAAAAAATTTCTTAATTTATTTTAACAAAAAGAGATAACTTTTCTACCATAAAAGATGAATTTTCCATGTAAATGAACGAATTTTCAACAAGACTGTTGAATTTTCGACCAAAATAATTAAATTTTCAAACACATAGTAGAATTTCTATCCAAATTGTTGAATTATCAACATGACACATGACATGACACATGACATGAGACATGACATGAGACATGACATGAGACATGGCACGAGACATGGTACGAGACATGGCACGAGACATGGCACGAGACATGACACGAGACATGACACGAGACATGACACGAGACATGACACGAGACATGACACGAGACATGGCAAGAGACATGACACGAGACATGACACGAGACATGACATGACATATGACACATGACACATGAAATGTCATATAATTTCATGTGTCATATGATATGTCATGTCATGTGTCATATGTCATGTCATGCATCATGTGTCTTGTGTTATGTGTCTTGTGACATGTCATGTCATGCCGTGTTATGTGCCATGTCATGTTACATATCATGTCGTGTGTGACGTGACACATGACATGACACGAAATGGCACATGACGTTACATGAAATTGCATGTCACGACATATAACACATGTGTCATGTCATGTCATTCCATGATATGACAGATGACAATCATGATATGTAACATGACATGACACATGACATGAGATGGCACATGACACACATTATGACATAAAATGGCACATGACATGGCATAACATGTCATGACAATGACACGCCACATGACATGACATGACATATGATATGGCATGTAACATGAAATTACATGATACATGACATCACACGAAATGACATGAGATGAAACGACATGGCATGAAGTGACATGTCACATGACATAACATGACATGACACATTACATGACATGGCATGACACATCACATGGCATGAAACATGACACATGAATTGACATGACGCATGAGATGACCTGACATGACACATGACACGATTTGACAGATGACATGACACATGACGTACGACATGACACACGACATGACACATGACATGTCACATGATCATGTCATGTCATTTCATGTGCTATGTGTATTGTCATGCTATGCCATGTATCATGTCATGTTATGTGATGTTTCATGCCATTTCTTGTTATGTGATGTGTCATGTCATATCTTGTCATGCGATGTGCCATGTGATGTGTTATGTGTCATGTCATGTCATGTTTCATATGAAATGTCATGTCATATGTCCTGTCATGTTATGTTTCATATGACATGTCATGTCATTAACATGAAGCAAAATGACAAGGTATGACATAATACATGACATGTCACATAACAAGACATTACATGAAATGTCATTTCATGTCATGTGAAATGTCATGTCATGTGCAATGTCATGTCATGTGTCATATCATGTCATACCATGTCATCTCATGTATCGTTTGTCATGCTTTGTGTCATGTCATGCCATATGTCTTGTCATGTTGTTACGTAGTAAAATTTCAGAAATTCTAAATATTAAATCCTTAAGGTAGTTTAGGGTAATCTTATTCTCTCAGCATTTCTGTCCATTCAAATCATTCAGTGAATTCTCAAAACTATGTAATTAAAGTCTAGGGTAAGCAGCTGCATTTTATGATACGACCAAGTGACCAAAATTGTCTAGGTCCAGATCCTAAACTCTTAATAGGTATCTCCAGTGAAAACTTATCCTTTCTTAAGATTGCTTTCGTCGCCAATTTTAGCTTGCAGATTTATTGTCTCTATATACTTTACAATTTTGGGTTTTACTCATCCTGGGTTTCGTTCGGTTTGGTTCAGGTATTCAGGACCTGCCGCCTCGATCATGCCGACGTGGGTGTAGACTTCGATTCCCACCCTCTTTGTAACCAACCAATAGATGCTAAGCAATTTCATCCCTACTATTTTTGTACATAGATTTCTGGAGACTTCAACTGTTCATCGACACTTACCATTTTTGTACTTACATTACAATTTCGACAGTCACCAAACGCGGAACTCGCTCTCCAATTTGGTCGAGACTATAATATACCAATTTGTACATTTCAAGAATAGCATACCAAGTAGTGTCTTAACTTTGTTTCCTAATTTTTAAACTGTTTCTTTTTCTGTTTTATATAAAAACGTTGATTTATCTGGATGTGTGTGTAAAATAAACTTTATTATGACCAATACACGTTTCACCGTTCACTCAACATTTAACATAACATAAACACATGTTATTTGTCATTTTTTCATGTCTCGTGTCATGTCATGCGTCATATCATGTCATCTTATGTGTCATGTCATATCATGATGTGTCATGTGTCATGTTTCATGTCATGTGATGTGTCGTGTGATTCCATGTCGTGTGACATGTCATTTCATGCCATGTCCTCGAGGATTCGTGAAACTCCTGTCGCGTCCATGAAAAGTGACATTTGGTCCCTCCTGTCTCGAAACTTCAATTTTTAGTTTTACTTAATTTTGATATTTTAAATTATAAAATCTAATGTCGAAATTTCAAAATTTAGCGTGGACAAGAACCCATTTAGCACAGGCATGGTCAATCACTTTTTGTATTGGAAAAAAAATTCATTTAGCACAGACACAAACCATCGATGATGCCCAATGTCGGTAAATGTCGGTGACACAAATCTGCATAGAACAATCAACCGCAAAAATTCATTGAGCATCGAAAAAACCCTTTTAGCACGGTCACAAAGAACTACCGGTGCTAGATGTCGGTAAATGTCGGCAATAGGAATCTGTAACTAAAATTCAACCCTGGAGGTGAGAACTCTATCAAATATACTCTTGAATCCCATAGGCCTTGATATACCAGTCATACCAAAGCACTGTCACTATCGATCTTTGTTTTCGCGATGTAATCCGCCATTCCGCTCTGATACGTCCCGGGAGGGTTTGAGTGGCAGCATTTTAGCCCTGACCCTCCTCGATCGGAATGAAGTCGACGTGCAAAAACGGATAAACAAAATATACGCCTACCTGACGGACTAATCAAATACAGGGATCACAGCGCAAAAAGAGATCAAGAAAGAGTAAAAAGCGAGGAATTAATTACTAGCTTTTTTAGTGAACACTAGATTAATATTTTTATTATTATTGCCTTGTTAGGCTGGTCCATTTAAGTCCCGTAGCGCTGCGATTGAAAACCTATTGCACTATGCCTTTATCTTAAAACCCTGGTAAGGGACCGTGCTTAAATTGCGTAATATCTCAAGGGGGGGGGCCGAGACATTTTGTTATGATTTTTCACGGTATGGGGGGAGGGTTTCTTCGCTCATGTACGTAATTTTTGCAAATTCACAAAAACTTTCTCCTGAAGATTATCTTTTTAGTTCTTAATTTTATTATTTGGTTGAAAATTTAACAATTTTCTTAAAAAGACTCAATTTTTATGCAAATTCAACTGTTTTGTTAAAAATTCGTCTTTTTGGGTTGAACATTCAAGTCTTTTCGTCTATGATCAACCTTTATTTAAAATTCATATTTTGTTGCTGATAAGTCAACTGAAATGTTTTTTGGATGAAAAATATTTTTTCTGAAAATTTGTCTTTTTCATTTAAAAGTTCATCTTTTTGTAGTAGAAATATTGCATCTTTCTTGGACAAAAATGCAACTGCTTTGTTGAAAATTCAACTATTTCCTAAAAAATTTACTTTTTCTTTGAAATTGGTATTTTTTTGTAGAAAAGTCTATTGACATCCTTTTGAATGAAAATTCAACTCTTTCTTGTTGTTGAAAATTAATCTTTTTCATTTAAAAATTCACCTGTTTTAGTAGAATTTTCATTTTTCTTGGACAATGCAACCGTTTGGTTGCAAATTTAACAATCTTGTTAAAAAGTCAGACTTTTTGGTTAAGAATTCGAAAATATTTAGCAGAAACTTAATTTATAGTTTATAATTCTTATTTTGGTGTTGGAAAGTGAACTAGAATCTTCTTTGGATGAAAATTTAACTATTTTTTGGAAGTTTTCTTTCTAATTAATCTGTGTTAAAAGAAATATTTCATCTTTCTTGAATAAAAATGCAACTGTTCGGTTGAAAATTTAACTCTTTTTTGAAAAATTGTTTTTCTGATTTCAAAATTCAGCTGCTTTTGCAGAAATTACATCTTTCTTGGATAAAAAAATTTACCAATTTTTAGAAAATTTACTTTTTGGTTAAATTTAATATTTTAGTGTTCAAAAGAGAACTGAAATATTTTCTGGATGAAAATTCAAGTATTGAAAACATTTTTTTTTTTTAATTAAAAATTTATCTCTTTCAAGAGAAATTTCATCTTTCTTTGATAAAAATGCAACTGCTTGGTTGAAAATAAAACTATTTTGTTAAAAAGTCATACTTTTGGTTGAGAATTTTACTGTTTTGTTGAAAATTCAACTATTTCGTAGTAAATTTACTTTTTGTTTGAAATTCATATTTTGATGTTAAAAAATTAACTGAAAGCTTTTCTGGATGAAAATTCAACTTTAGAAAAAACAATTTGCCCTTTTTTCTTGATAATGCATCTGTTTTAGTATAAATTTCACCTTTCTTGGATAAAAATTAAACTATTTGGTAGAGAATTCAACTATTTCGTTAAAAAATGCATCCCTTTTGGTTGAAAAATTCCTATTTTAGGATGAAAAATTCAATTTTGTTCGTAGAAAGTAATTTTTTGTTAAAAAATTAATACTTTGATCTTGAAAACTCAACTGGAATCTTTTCTGGATGAAAAGGCAACAATTCTTTAAAAATTTGTTTTCTTTTTAAATAAAAATTCATCTGTTCTAAGAGAAATTTCATCTTTTTTGGATAAAAATGCAACTATTAGGTAGAGAATGGAACAATTTTGATCGTGAAAAGTCAACTAAAATCTTTTTGAACAGAAATTTTTTTTTACTTCATCTTCTTGATTTATAAATTCATCCGCTTTGGTAGAAATTTCTTTTTTTTTGTTAATGAAAAAAACTTTTTTTAAGAGTTATATTTTTAGTTGGAAATTCATCTCTTTGGTTGAAAGTTTAACTCTTTTGTTGAAAATTGATCTTTTTAAATTGAAAATTTAACTACTTGGGTAAAACTTGAACTACATTGTTCAAAATTAATTTTTTTGATTGAAGGCTTATGTCTTTGGTTAAAAATTTAACTGTTTAGTGAAAAAGTCTTTTTTTTTTTGTTTTGAATTGATTTTTTAACTGAAAATGTAACTTTTCCATTGTTTAAGATTGATCTTTTCTCATCGAAAATTCTCCTTTTTGGTAAAAAAAAAATAATTTTCTTGGGTAAAAATTTATTTTTCATTTTGTAAAATTGCATCAGTTTCGTGGAAAAATAATTTTTAGCTGAAGTCAATCTTTTTGTTCGTAAATTCAATTTTTGTAGAGAAAATTCGTCTTTTGGCTTGAAGGTTCAACAATTTAGGTAACATTTTCTTTCTTCAGTGGAAAATCTTTATTTGTTGAAAATTCGTCTTTTTGGTTTTAAAAAACTTTTTTTTGGTATAAATTTCATGTTTTTTGATTTAAATATAAGCTATGACACTTTTTGTTGGTCAAATTTAATTTAATTAATTTGTCAAAGTTTACAAGAAATATCCTAAAATCTTCGGAACTCCTACAAAATTCTTTGAAATCCCTTGAATCCCGTGGGAATATTTTGAAAGCTCTTGAAAACGAATTAAATTTTTTTAAATTATTTAAAATATTAAAAAAAAAACCCTAAAGTTAATTTAACATCCGTGGAAGTCCCCTTAAATTTTTTTAAATCCTTTGAAATCCCTTATAACCTTCTCATATGTTTGAAAATATTTAAAATCCCCTGAAATTGTTATGAAATCTGACGAAATTGCTTAAACTCCTTGAAAATTCTCTGGAATTCCTTGAAATTCCTCAATATTTGGCGAAATTCAACGTTAATAAATAAATAAATAATTACTTTGTACTTTCTCTATTTTTTGCATCAAAATCTTTCAATTTTTTAACATTCTTCATTTCTATACTGAATTTCTTATAATGATTTTCTATAATGATTTTCCTAGAAACGCGAAAAAATTATATAACATTCATTATAGGAAAATCATTATGGACCTATACTGCCAAATAATAAAATTAATAAATACGATAATGAAATATTTTCATAAAAAACAATTTTTTTGGGTCTTCAATGTATTTAAAACAAAATTATTGTTTGAATTTGAAAGAACAATAATTGAAAAAAATCAATTTCAATTATTGTAATTTATAATTTAAACCATAAATTATGAAAATGAATTGTAAAAAAAATTCCTTCGATTTAAATATTTCATTATTGTGTTTTTAATAAATAAATGACATTGAATAAAAAGCAGTTTTTTAACTGCTTAAGTTAGATAGACAGTGTCGTATATTTTATAACTCGCCAATTTTTTGTCTCGAATTTTATATTTCTGTAATTTTCAAATTCGGTAATATTATAAAGTGTTCGTTAATTTTATTATTCGGGATTTTTCAGTCGTCCTTAAAAAAATCATACTTTCGTAGTTTTAAACTTTTCGCGGTTACCAATATTTTCTAATAAAAGACTTAACTTCAAACGTTTAAAAATTAAACAATAAGGAATAAAATAATTTAAATTAACAATTGTCTTGATGAAAAAAATTTTTAATAAAAAAATGCAAAAATGTTTACCTCAAAAAAAGTTGAGGTTTTTTTATTTTAAAAAAATCTGCCCGCTTCGCGGGCACATTCTCATCGCGCGCTTCGCGCGCGGCTCGCTTCGCTCGCAAGTTTGAGCGCGCCTAGGGCGCGCAACTGTTGGATCTCGCGCTTCGCGCTCGATTATGTATTCACCTCGCGCTACGCGCTCGGGCGTATCTACATCGCGCTTTACGCTCGGTTGCTCTAGATTTTTCAACTTCGCGTTCGACTTCGATGAAAAGAAAAAGTTTGTTTGCAAATATTATAAAATTATCAAAACCTCTACATATTAAGTGATTGTTAAATTTGTTTTTATTTTAGACTGAAAAGGAACTTCATTTACTCAAGGTTCTATCGACCTTAAGGAACACATTCTCATCCAGACACTCGCGCTTCGCGCTCGATATTTGATTTGAAAATCATTTGAACCTTGCGTTCCACGCTCGGTTCTGTGCATTTGATTTTTCTATTTTCAATGCTGTTTTTTACGAATAAAACAAAAACTACGCGTCATATCAAAAAGTGAATGATAAGAAATTTGTAGATCTTTTTTGGGTGCACAATTTTTGTGGAATGATCTTTTCTCGTATCTTGCATAGTTTCACAGCAAAATGGAATTTTTGATTATTTTTTTGTGCGATCAAAATTTGAATTTTTTATTTTTCAAAAAATTCAAAAAGTTGTTATGAAAATATTATAGGGCGTTCAAAAAGCAACGTTTTTCTCCTCTTGACTTTTTTTCATATCGTGCGTTTTTCGGCTTAAAATGTACATTTTCGTTTGTTTTTTGGAATTTTGAAAATGCTCTAACTCCAGTAATTTTTGTTTTATCACGAAAAGTCATTAGAATATTTTGTTCGTCATTTTGAGTACTACTAATAACCATACATAGAATTTTTAAATCTTCAAAAAAAGTGGTCTCAAAAATTTTCAAAATGTGCTCACTTTTTGAATTTTCATCCAAAATAGCTGGTTAACGAACTCGTTCTCTATTTTTCGGCCATAAAAAAGTGTGCCAAAGCTCAATCAAATCTGATCATTTTTTCGAAAGTTATCGTGGCTACAGACAGACAGACAGACAGACAGACTGACAGACAGACAGACAGACAGACTACAGACAGACACCTTGGTAAAAACCGTTTTTTCTGGCTCAGGGGGTCTCAAAACGTGGAGATTTGATGAAAACCGACTATGTCAAATTTTACATAAAACCAATACCTTCTCATTAGAATGAGAATGTAAAAAAGTAAGAAAAAGGAGGTTGTTTACATATTTATGAATCTTTACATGAATTAAATATTATATGGAATATATCTTTTAAGAAAATTTTTTCTACATCTACTGAAAACTGCCCTAAAATTTGTTTTGATACTTTTTGAAAATGGCTTAGTAAAAAAATCTTGTAATTCTCGTTTGAATTTTGGTCTAATCGAACAATTTCATGTGGTTAATTTTCAAATATATATTCAATCTTTTGATTACACTGCCTAATCTGTTAAAAAAATTATTTTTTGTACTTTTTGAAGATTTTGAAAATCCTGTAACGATTTTCATTTTTATAGAATTGAAAAAAAAAATTTAAATTAGGATCGTTAAATTAAATCGTTTAAAATTATTTATCAATGTTTTAGCATATATTATTTTCATTCAAATATTAATATAATTGAAAATTACTTAACATAATGATTACAATTTAGAATAAAAAAATTTAATGTTTCAGCTTGAGTATCATTTAGCTCTCCTTCTACAGTAAATTTATTTATTTATTATATTTACAATTGATAACTTGGAAATTGTTCAATTTTATAGGTTTCAATTTGAAAATTTTTAATTGTAAAAATATTACTTTTATAGTATTCGATTTGAAACATTTTTAAACAAAATGATTAATTTTCACACACTTCTGATTTTAAATCGTCTAATGTAACCATTTTAGAACTTTAAAAAACTGAAAAAAACATATTCTGAATATTTTATAAAGGTTTTAAAATCTACCAGGTTTGATTGAAATTAGATTATTTTTAAACAAAAATTTCATAGAACAAGGTATAGAATGTGAAAGGTCTGAATCCATTGTGCCGATTAATCAATAGTTTTTAATTAAAAATATAAACTTCGTTCTTGCTTTCAAATTAAAAATTCGTCAGGTTTCAGTATTTCAGAGAAGTTTACATAATAGGCTTTTGAAACTTTAAACCATTCGAAATTTAATATTTTTATTAATTGCAATTCGTTCAAAGAATATGTTCTACTTAAATTTAATTTTTTTAATATTAAGGAGTTGAAAACATATATTTTCTTAGTTATTGTTAACAATTTTTACATTAAATTTTTCCATTTTTAAAGCATTTGAAATGCAGTTTTCCAAAATTAAGACTTCCGAATTAAAAGTTACACATTTTTTTTCTTCCAGTTTTAAGGCAGGGTAGTGCCAAAAATCAGTTGCTTCTTACCAACATCTTAAAAATGGTTCAATTTTAATCAATTGATGCTCATTTTCTCAAAGAAAAAATTTCCTATAATTCTGCTATTTCAAATTTCGAAAATAAGTAAATAATTACAAAGTATAGTTATTTTGGTAAAAAATTGTTTCTTTCAAAATAATGGTTTAAAAAATTTCAGCCATAGCAACATTCATCTTCATAATTGGAAACAATTGAGTTGTAGAGAAAGTTTTCCCAGAAAAAATAAGCCATATTTATCAAAATTCAGTCATTTTTCAAAAATTTGTAAGAAGCGATAGTAAGTAAAAATTCAATTGCGAAAAACATTCTTGAAATACATTTTTTGTCAGTTTCAAAATGTTGTCAATATAAAGATTTTTGTTTGTTTGAAATGACATCAGTGATATGATTTTGATTCTTGAAATCATAGAAAGCTATTTTATTGACAGATTTGATTTTTGGCACTATCTTAAGAAGATCAAAATGAAAATTTTTTTTTAAAGGCATTCAACTTTTATAAGTGACACGCTTTCAAATTTAAACTTTTAAAAAATCAAAATGTTCAAAGAATCTTTTTATCAATAATCATTTTTGTAGAAACAGTAGACTTTGACCATTTTCAATTTTTATTTCGTTTCATGTTGATGGTACAAAAAAAAATACTTGTATACAAATGCAAGCCGAAAATGTTGAAATTTAAGATAATAAAAAAAATGTATCTAAATATCAATTTTTATAATGTTTATGTAGTAAAACATTTTTTATTCTTGTTTTTCGACCAGAGGGGTATAGTGGAATTAAAAACTAAATAATAATAATAATAATAAGAGATCTTTATTATGTTCCACGAAATATGTACATTAGCTTACAGAAAGAGATAGACGAGTGGATTTTGTTAATAAAAAAATAAAATAATATATAAAGGGTCTCAAATTTGTCGACAAAGTAGCAAAAACAATTTAAAATTTATTTTGGATCAATTTTGTACTAAATTTAGAATAACTCTTTTGAGGACGATTTTTCAAGTAGCATTTCATGTCTTTTTGAACTAGCAAAGTAAAAAAATGAGGTATACTAGAAAATTCCAGTTTCATATTTTGATAAAAATGTTTTAAATTGCTTGACGATGTTTAAAATCAGTGTAAACTATTCCTGAAAATGCTCTCTTAGAATGGTGAATAAATATAAAAAATGGTTCATTTATTATGAACAAATTAATTAGCAAAAATGGTTTTTCAAGAATTACCAAGACATTACATTATTTTTGGATAAAAAGTGTTATTGGTTCAAACAAATTTAATAAATGCAAAATTCAGCCTTTTCTTAAGATATAGATTTCGTTTTTTCAGAGTTTGTTAAAAAAAGATGAGTTCCTCTGTTAACAATTTGTTAAATGAAAGTATTAAAAAAAAAATTATGGTAAATTATTTACGTACGAGGTCATTGTGTAGATACTGATATTTATGATAGCTGCAAAAACTAAGCCAATATGCTAAAAAATGGCTAAATTGTGCATTGGTTCATTGAATTTTTTTAAACAATAAACAACTTTTACTTGAAAATAAAGAAACGTCAAAAAATGTTAAGTAGCATTCCTAGAAACAATTTACACTGATTTTAAATAATTTTCAGGAATTGCAAACATTTTTTACAATATGAGAATTGGATTTTCGCCAATACTTATTTTTCATTTTGTAGTTGAATACAAAAAATATGAAATTGTTTTTCAAAAATCGGCCGTGACGCTGAAACGTGACAAAAAACTTTGAGAATTTGTAAAAAAAAAAGATAAAAAACACATTTTTTGCTATTTTGCGACAACTATGGGATAATTTGAATATTATATTTATTTATCTATGTAGTTTATAATGTTACTATACTCCTTTTCTCGAAAAAAAAGAGTAAATAAATAAATAATAAATAAATCAGTTTTAACGTTTTTAAATTTCAACATTTTCTGCTTGCTTTTATATACCAGCGTTTTTTTCGTATGATCAATATTAACCCAGATGAAAATTGTCCAAATGTGGTCCAGTTTTCAAAATTTCAATTTTCAAAATTCCAATTTTTCATTAACAGTATCTGTCAAAATATTGCAATTTTTTCAAAGCCCTTCCA
>CAKNYM010051793.1:146398-162309 GCA_932195095.1 Andricus curvator | reverse complement strand
ATCTAACGCACGGGTTAAGTTCGGCTAGGGAACAAGGTGAATTTAGCAAGGGTACGGAGTGAAGTGATTTAGGGTACTGTGTATAATCGGCTAGGATACAAGGTAAATTGATCTGGGGTACGGAGTTAAGTGATCTAGGGTACCGGGTAAAATCGGGTAGGGTACGGGGTAATGTTATCTAGTGTATGGGGTAAAGCCGACTAGGGTACAAGGTAAATTCCGATGGGGTATGAAGTTTAGATCGGGTTTAGCTAGGGTTCGGAGTGAAGTGATTTAGGGTGCGGGGTATAGTCGGCTAGGTTACAACGTAAATTCATCTAGGGTACAGAGTTGAGTGATCTAGGGTACGGTGTAAAGTCGGCTAGGGTACAAGGTAAATTCATCTAGGGTACGAAGTAAAGTGACCTAGGTTACGGGGTCAAGTCAGGTAGTGTACGGGGAAAAGTTATCTAGGGAACAGGATAAAGTCGGCTAGAGTCCAAGGTAAATTCGGCTAGGGCACAAAGTAAAGTCAGCTTAGGTACGGGGTAAAGTTGGCTATGGTAGAGATAAAGTCAGGTTGGGTACGGGCTGAAGTTGGCTCTGGTAGTAGTAAAGTTGAGTAGGGTATGGGGTAAAATCAGATAGAGAACGGGGTAAAGGCGGCCATGATAGGGATAAAGTTGGGTAGGGCACGGGGTGAAGTCGGCTAGAGTGTGGGGTAAAGTCAGGTAGGAAAAAATGTGCGACGGACGGACACATTACCAAAACTATAAGGTTTTCTGCCTAGTACTATAAAAGCCTAAAAAGGGATGACTATAGTGACTTTATTTTAAGAAAGTGGCTGAAAAGTGATTTGAAAAAAACGTGACTAAAAGTGATTTAAGTGACTGTGTGGCAGTCCTCTGCTTCATCAAACAGGAAAGCCTAAAGTGGATTGTCGAACTAGTAAAGATTATTTTTCAACTCCACCCTTCAACAGTATTAGTTTATAATCGGACAAACGAGCTTGTACGAGAGTTAAGAGGATCTGGAAGGGTAGGTGTGAAGCATACGTATTCGTGCGTGAAGGGTGGGATTAGCACGATGAGGGCGAGAGAATTCGAAAGAAAAATTGCGAAAACGAGAGAAAAGATTACATTAAAAATTTTACGTTTTCAAATTACAAACACTCTAATTTTTACATATTAACAGGAATTAGAGTAATTCAGTATTTTAGTTTTAGGTAAAAACGAGCATTTTCATCAGAGAAAAAGGTTATTAAAAGGGGATTTCATTTTTTATTAAAAACTTTTTATATCATATGGGTATCTTGCGAATATTGAACGTAATTTTCCTCTAACAGTAGTAAATTTTTTCTAGCAAGTTTTCTAGTCTTTTTTGTGTTAAACAAATTTTTGTTTAGCTGCATTTGAAAAATCCGTTGAACACATCAGCATCTCTTACTAAAAAAATACATCAGAAAAAGATTCAAGAGGATCAAAGATTAAAAACTGTTCATTTTTGACTTTAAAATAATGTATTTTTATCAGCAGATAGATTTTTATTTCAATTTATCATCAATTTTTTCACATTTACATCACTTTTTATTGAAAAATCTACTATTATATTTTTTTGTTGAGACTTCATCTTTTTTGATTAACAATTATATTATTTAGTTGAAATTTGAATTTATTTGGTCAAAACTTTAGTTATTTTGTTGAAAATTTCACAATTTCTTTAATAAGTCATCTTTTTTGGTTAAAAATGTAACTATTTTCATAGAAAATGATCTATTTGCTTGAAAATTTACCTTTTTGTTAAAAACATATATTTTTTGGTCGAAAATTAAATTTTTTTGTAGAAAATTTGTTTTTTGAATTGAAAATTCAACAATTTGGTTGATATTTTGCATAATTCTTGAGTGAAAAATATTTTGTCACTGAAAAATCAACTATTTTGTTAAAAATTATTTTTTTCTTCTTTGGATAAATTCAGCTTTTTTAATTTAAAATTAAAATATTTTTTCCTTGAAATATCAGCTACTACATTTTCCCTTAAAAATTCATATTTCATAATTGAATTTTTATTAACTGCTCGGAAATTCAGTTTTTCAATCATCAATTTTGTTAGAAAATCATCCATTTTGGTTGAAATTCAACTGTTTCGTAGGAAATTCGTCTTGTTGGCTTTAAATTTCAATAAATTTGTGGATAATTTTTGTCTTTTTTGACTGAAAAATCATTTTTGGTTGAAAAATCTACCATTCTATTGAACAATCGTCTTTTTTGTGTGCATAAATTAAAACTTTTTTCATTTAAAATTAAAATCTTCTTTTTGTTGAAATATCGACTGTAACTTTTTCGTTAAGAATTCCTCTTTCATGATTGAAAATTTTTTCATTGCTTGAAAATGTAATTATTTTGTTGAAAAATCAACAATTTTCTTAAAAAATCATCCTTTTTTGTTGAAATTCAACACTTTTGTAGAAAATTCGTCATCTGGTTTCAAAAATTAATTTTGTTTCTTTCAAAGATTCGTCATTTCATTGAATATAAATTCTCAAAAATGACAGAAGAATACAACGATCAAATTTGGACAGCCACCACAAAATGCTTCTATTGTAATAAAAAAAAAATTTGTTTCTTTGGACCAAAATAAAAAAGAGGAAAGAAAAATGAGAAGGCAACCAACCAAATCCCCGTCCTTCTTTTTTTCTTTTTCTTTTCTTTCACTTTTTTTCCTCTTTTTTATTTTTGTCCAAAGGAACAAAATTTTTTTGTATTAAAAAATTATTTATTTTTTAAAATTAATTCGATACATTAACTTGAGTGTTGGACGTTAAATAGAATTTTGAATTTCATTCAAATCTAATTTAAAATTCTTAAATTTCTATCAATTCATATTTCACTAATGAAAATTTTAATAATTGCTTGGAAATTTAGTTTTTCAATCAACAATTTTATTGAAAAATCATCCTTTTTGTTTGAAATTCATCTGTTTTGTAGAAAATTCGTCTTGCTGGCTTGAAAATTTAATAAATTAGTTAATAATTTTTTTTTGACCAGCAAATAATTTCTGATTTTGAAAATTGACGATTTTCTTGAAAACACGTCTTTTTTGGATCAATTTGAATTTTTTTATTAAAAATTAAAATCTTTTATTGTTGAAATTCCAACTATTATCTTCTTTGTTGAGAATTCATATTTCGTGTTTGAAAATGTTATTAATGGCTTGATAATTTAATTATTTTGTTGAAAAATCAACACTTTTCTGAGAAAATCATCCTTTGTGGTTGAAAATCAACACTTTTTTAGAAAATTTATTTTCTTGGCTTGAAAATGATTTTTGTAGTTATCAAAGATTAGACATTTTTTGTAAAATCGACTATTATGCTGAAAACTCGTATTTTGTTGGGTAAGTTCAAAAGTTTTTTAATTTATAATGATTTCTTTTAGCGTTCAAATATCAACTACTAAATTTTTTGTTACGAATTTTGTTAAAAATTCTTCCTCTTTAGTGGAAAAACTGTTTTAAAGAAAATTTGTCTTTTTGACATCAAGATTTGAAATTTTGGTTGAAAAATCAACTATTTTCTTGAAAATTCTTATTTTTTCGATGAATTCAACTGTTTTTTATTGAAAACTAAAATATTCTTTGATTAGAATATCAACGATTACATTTTTCTTTGAGAATTCATCTTTAATGGTTGAAAATTTTATGAATTGGTTGAAAATTGAATTATTTTGTTGAAAAATCATCCTTTCTGGTTTAAATTCAACCGTTTTGTAGAAATTTTGTCTTCTTGGCTTGAAAATGATTTTTGTTGTCAAAGATTAATCATTTTTTTTTGTAAAATCGATTTGATCCTGAAAAGTCGTATTTTGTTGGATAAGTTCAAAAGTTTTTTAATTTAAAATGAATTCTTTTAGCTTTCAAATATCAACTACTAAATTTTTTGTTACGAATTCATCTTTCATATTTGAGCCTTTTATTAATTGATTAAAAATTTATTTACTTTCTTGAGGAATCAAGAACTCGGTTAAAAATTCATCCTTTTTGGTGAAAATATTAACTGTTTTTAAGAAAATTCGTCTTTTTGGCTTCAAGATTTGAAAATTTGATTGAAAAATCAACTATTTTCTTAGAAAGTCGTATTTTTTAATGAATTTAACTGTTTTTTATTGAAAATTAAAATATTCTTCGATTAGAATATCAACTATTACATTTTTCTTCGAGAATTCATCTTTCATGATTGAAAATGTTATGAATTGGTTAAAAATTGAATTATTTTGTTGAAAAATAATCCTTTTTGGTTTAAATTCAACCGTTTTGTAGAAAATTCATATTTTAGGCCTGAAATTTTATCACTTTTTCGGTTGAAGATTTTATACCAAAAGTGAGAATACAGGGATATAGATATAGATCAATTTTCAGGCAAAGAGTTGAAACGTATTAATGACTCATGTCCAAAATAATTAGCCAAGTCGTCGTGAGGTGGACAGTCCAGTTATAACGTCAGTCCCACCCAACATTTAGTGGAATAAAGTCAAAAATGAAAAGATTTAGAAGAAGAAAATGGATTTGAAAAAAGAAGGAAGAAAAGCGACGAGTGTCGTTGGATTTCGACATTTCTCGAATGAAGTACGAAGCGCTCGCGAAAAATATTGCCAGAGCGCACACGTGCGATATTAAAAATGAAATGTGTCCGTTCGCGAAACTCGCGAGACCCGCTCGCGAATAAATCACGAGAGCGCGACCGTTAGCGGGATTGGCCGCGGGTGTCTGTGGGACTCCTGCTCACGGTTTACCCAGAAAAAAAGTGTTTTCGTTAAAAGAAAAATGACCAGCCACGCCCGATGTGCGTCGAGATAATTAAACGAGCCTTGTTCTCAATTGGGTTTAGCACAAAATTTCATCATCCGGGCTCGACACTCTTTTCATTAAATTTCCATTTAAAATTTATGACCCCTTGTCTTATCAACGGAACAGGAAAGATAGGTTCGACACCACAAAAAAAACTTACGCCAGACTGAGGTAAACTTTCCGTGGTTACAGGCCCGCGGAAAGTTTACCTCAGTTTGAAGTACCCACCTCACAACCTTCAAAATTTGGTGCCAATCTTTAAATCGTTAAAGTATATTGTATTTTCAACAAAATAGTTGAATTTTCAACCAAAAAATATTGATTTTCTACCAAAAAGATAGATCGATTTTCAACGAGAGAGCTGAGAGTTCAAGCTAAGAAGCTTCATATTTTATAAAGCAGTTGACTTTTGAACCCGAAAGGATGAATTTTCAACAGAAAAGCTCATTTTCTACCATGAAAGATGATGTTTCAACCAAATAGTGGAATTAAGAAAAAAATTAATCTTAGATCTAGCAGTTGCATTGACAACCAAATAGTTGAAGTTTCATTCAAAAAAGAGGAATGTTCAGCAAAATAGTTCAATGTTTAATCCAATAGTTTAATTTTCGACTTAAAAAGATGAATTTTCAAGCAAATGGTAGAATTTTTAAACAAAAAAGACCAAACTTCAACCACAAACAGTTGTATTTTTAAACCAATGGTTGAATTTTCATTTAGAAGACAGTTTATTTTTCAAGAAAGAAAGACAAATCTTCAACCAAGAACTTGTCCACCGAGTAAAGATGAATTTTTAATCCAGAGAAATGAATTTAAAAAAAAACAGTTGAATTAAAAAAAGGTTACCTTTTAACAAAATCTTTAAATTTTTATCGTACAAAGATGAACTTGAAACAAAAAAATTAATAACCAACCAAAATGCTTAAATTTTTCACCAAATGGTTAAATTTTCAAGGCAAGGAGATGAATTTTTTAGATGACTTATCAACAAAATATTTGAATTTTTTTTAATATATAAAAGTTTAACAAAATAATTGAATTATTTACTAGAATCATGAATCTTCAACAACAAAAATGAATTTTGAATCAACCAATCAGTTAAATTTTCAATAATAGAAGATCAATTCTCAATGAAAAATATAATAGTTAATGTTTCAACCAAAAAATTATTTTAATTTTTAATAACAAAACAGTTCAATTAGAAAAAAATGCAAATTCTCTATAAAAAAGATGAATTTTCTAGCCGAAAATATAAATTTACAACCAAAAGTACATTTTTAACAAAAAAGTTTAATTTTCTACCTAAATAATAAGATTCTCAACCCAAAAAGGCCAATTTTCTACCAAATAGTCAAATATTCAACAAAATGATTGAATTTTCAACCAAATAGTCAAATATTCAAGAAAATGATTGAATTTTCAACAAAATAGTTTAATTCTTAATGAAAATTATGAATCTAGAACGAAAAAAATGAATTTCTAACAATGAAGTTTATCTTTTAAACAAGTAGCTGAATTTTCAATTAAAAAGATTAATTGTTTTGGGCTGTAATTGAAGTTAAAGTTTTTTTATTTGAAATTTAAAGCAAACAAATATTTTAATTTTTAATAAAAAATAGCTTAATTTAATCAAAAAGGCGAATTCTCTACAAAATAAGTCAAAATTTCTAGCCGAAAATATAAAACTTCAGCCAAAAAGTACATTTTCAACCGAATAGTTTAATTTTCTACGTAATTAATGAGATTTTTAAACCAAAAAGACTCAACAATTTTCTACAAAAAAGTTGAATGTTCAACCCAAAAATATTAATTATCAACAAAAAAAGTTAATTTTCAAGCAAATAGTTGATTTAAAAAAAAGGTGATTTTCAACCAAATACTTGTATTTTCTGCTAAAGACGATCAATTTTCACCCAAAAATGGAATCATAGCAGTTCAAAAAATTAATTTTCAAGCAAAAAAAATTTCAACGAAGTAGATAAGTGTTACATTAGGAACATTAATACAGTTTTAACTAAATAGTTGAATTTTAAACTAAAAACGATCAATTTTTCACCAAAAATGGAACATTTTAATTTTCATTCAAAAAAATTATTTTTTGAAAAAAAATGTCTACAAAATAGTTAAAGCTTAAACAGATAAAATAATTTATTAACGAAATAGTTCAACTTTGAATCAAGCAGTTGAATTTTCGACCAAAAAATATTAATTCTCAATACGAAAAATGTAATAGTTGCATTTTTAACGAAAAATGATTAATTAAAAAAAAATGAAATGATTAAATTCTTAGCTGAAAGAAATTATTTTCACGAAATAAAGTGAATTTTCAACAATACATGCGTATAAATATTTAAACAATAATAATCTAATTATTAAAACCAATTAAAAATTCCTTGGAATCTTTTAAGATTTCCTAAAATATTTCAAATCCTTTGAAATACTACAAAATACCTCACTTCTCGTCAACAAATTTTTTATCCACTAAAATATTATAAAATCCCTGTGAAATTCTATGATATTTCCCGGAATCCTGGAAAATGTATTAAAATACATTGAGAGTTTTAAAATCCTTTAAAGTCATTGAAATCCTCGGAAATCTTATAAAATAAAGTGGAAAACTTTAAAATATAGTAGGACCTTATAAATCCTATAAATTCGTTTCATATCTTCTGAAATTCGAGAAAATTCTTCATCTTAAAATATTTCAAACGTTTCGAAATTCCTTTAAATTAATTAAATTAATTACCAACAGCCATACCACGCTGAAAAAACCAGTTCTCGTCAGATCACTGAAGTTAAGCAGCGTTGGGCGCGGTTAGCACTTGGATGGGTGACCATTCGAGAAAACTGAGTGCTGTTGGCACATCGTGGGTGTGGTGAGCCCACACTTGTAGTTATTTACTACAAGTTATCAACCTAGAAACACTACCCGAATCGGGTAGTGTCACGCCTACCCCGAAAGGGAAATGGCTTAATGGTATACATACATACATACTAATTCCTTGGAATCTTTTTAAATCCCCTAAAATATTTCAAATTCTTTGAAAGCCCACTAAACTACTAAAATCAATTAAAAATTACTTGAAATCTTTTAAAAATAACATAAAATAACCTCGAATATTTTAAATCCTTTAAAATCTTCTGAGATCCCTTGCAATTTGTTAAAGCTCTTGGAAATACCAATTAATAAAAAATGCCTCGGAATCTTTTAAAATTTCCTAAAATATTTTAAATTTAAAGCTCTTGAAAATGACTTAGAAGGTTTAAAAATACCCTAAAATCTTAAGAATCCCTTCAAATTACCGAAATCTATTACAAATTTCTCGGATTTTTTCAAAATAATCTGAAATATATCAAGAGAATTCAAGACAATTCCGTGACTAATGTGATCTTTTCATTTAAAAAAGTGAATAAAAAATGATTTGAGAAAAAAGTGACAAATAGTAACTGTGTGTGGCAGCCCTGATTATTTTTTTACAGTTACTTCTTACAGGAATTCTCTGATTCTTGCTATTTTTTCAAAATTCTCTTGGAAGCTTTGATCTTATTATAATTTTTTTTGAAGTTCTATTAAGGCGCTACAAATAGGGTACCATAGGGACCAAATCTTGAAAATAGGGTACTTTAGGGACCTTAACTGAATATAGGGTACAATAGGGGATATACACGCAAAAAATGTATCCGTAAAAAAGTCACGAACTAGTAGCTAGGTCTCGGATATGAGAAAAATTTATCGAATATTGATGTATTTTCGTAAATAATCTGCGAACTTTGAGAAAGAATTGACGAACTCGATGTGAAAATTCTAAAACGGTTCATCACTTTTTTTTTACGTGAATAATCACAAAAATATTACGAGTGATTGGGAAAAGATTCTCAGAGCACTCACGAGCTTGCCCGACAAATCTGGGAACTGGAAAGTAGGTTCGCCCGTACGTGCCCCGCACACAAGCTCGCCCAAACGCGCGGTGCTTGTGTGCGCTCGTATGTGTGCTTCGAGCTCGTCGGATGAGTGGCTAGAAGTTTTATAATACCTATTTTGTTTGGCCTTGATGGCTGCGAGTGTCGACGCTCTCCTAGTTTATGTTTAGAAACTGGTGAGTCAGCAGTCTTTGAGGGTTCGAATCTTCTGAGATGCGAAGTTATAAATTAATATAAATTCAATCGCACAAATACAATTTTTCCTCTTCATATTTCAGTCTGAAATTTTCAGGAACTGTTCGTAGGAAATTCGATCTGTTCGTAAAAAACATTGAAATTTATCCATACATTTCTCATAGAAATAAGGATGTAATGTTTCATTTTTTTATCTCGTATCCGAGACCTAGCTACAAGTTCGTGACTTTTTCACGGATAAATTTTTTCCGTGTAGGGACCGGTCTGTGATGCCTGATTTTATGTTTTCCCGACTTGGCAATCATTTTTCGATGAGCTCTAAAAATTATCCTCAAGCTAGGTGGCCCACTATTGATCCTCATTCCAAAATTACTCCATCTAAGAAATTCCGCTCAATAAATAATTCGAGCCCGATCTAAATTCGCGATTTTATGCAGGAGTGATCGTGCAGCTTCTCAACACTTGCGCTCAGTAAATAATTCCCGATGCGGGATAATTAATTTCTCCTTTTCCGCGGCCGGCTTGAGACAAAGATGGCCGCCTTTGGTGGTCGGCCGAAAGGAATACATACATCACTCCCGAGCGGGAATCCACTTGGCGCTTAATTCGGAATAGATTAATAAATGCATCTCTGCTAGAGAGGAGAGCAAAGGAGAAATAAAAATAAAAAATAAAAAGAGGATATAAAGCGAATCTCGTGCGAAAGTGTATTAAGTATACGAGCCAGACGAGACGCGCGTGGCTCGCTGAGTTTTGCCTTCACTAAAGCAGGCAAGCCACCATCTGCCAACACTACTTTATAAATATTTATACACTCTACAAACTGAAATATTTTGTCGCGACCAGAAGCAGCGGGAGTCAGGTCAATAGTTTTTCGATTGTGGTCGAGGGACGGCCGGTATTTTTAGTCCGGTTCGACCACACTGTCTCGTAATTTCCTCCCTCCATTTTCTCCATTCACGTGGCTTCATTTCAATCCGCCCGGAAAAAATTTGTTCGTAAAAGAGTTACGAACTTGTCTCGGATACGAAAAGAAAGATGGAATATTGAATCTTATTTCTATGAGATAGGGTGACCAGGCGTCCCGGTTTTCCGGGACATGTCCCGGTTTTTGGGTGTTTTGAGAAGCCTCCCGGTTTGTAGTAAAATGTCCCGGTTTTTGTCGAAATACCGAACTTGAAAAATAAAACATTTTCCTACAGTTCCGTTTTTGCGAAAAATAACAAGGTTTCTTTATTTACAACATAGTAGTTACCGCCTCCAAATTGCTGTTAGAATTCACGACCGTACGACTTGGATGCTAATATGCTTTTCATAAATATAAAAAAAAACGTGAGCAACCACTGTTAAATCAATTTTTCATGAATTCATTTTATTTTTAGAACAAAGAGAACTCATTTAGACTCTTCTCTTAAATTTGAACTGAATTTTTAAGTTAAAAAGTTGAATGGATTAGAAAACAGACTTTTAAACTCGAAAGAATAATTTTTAATTGAATAGTTAAATTTAAATAAAAATAATAATTTCCAATTAAAAAGTTGCATTTACAACAAAATAGTTGAAAACTGTCAACCAAAAAGACGAATTTTCTACAAAAAAGTTCAATTTTCAACCTGAAAACATGAATTTACTACTAAATAGTTGAATCCTCAAGAAAAAAAGATTAATTTTCAACCAAGAATATTAATTTCTACCAAAAAGACAAATTTTCAACAAAATACATGAGCCTTCTTGTTTGATACATGAATTTTTCTTGTTGAAAATTCATCATTTAAAATATTAATTTTCAACCAAAATATTTGAACTTTCGACCAAAAATATCATTTTTCAACCAAATAGTTTAATTTCCTACCAAATTGTTGGATTTTCAAGACAAAAAAACGAATTTTCTATCAAGATTTTGAATTTTCAACCAGAAAATATGAATGTTGAACAAAATAATTGAATCCTAAACTGAAATAGATTAATTTTCAAACAAGAAGATAATTTTCTACAAAAAAAGAAGAATTTTCAACAAAATACGTGAATTTTCAACCAAATAGTTGAATTTTCAACTAGAAAAAGTCAATTTTCAATTGAAAATATCAATTTTCAACCAAAATAGTTGAATTTTCAACCAAAAAATATCATTTTTTAACCAAATAGTTTAATTTCCTACCAAATTGTTGGATTTTCAAGACAAAAAAACTAATTTTCTATCAAGATTTTGAATTTTCAACCAGAAAATATGAATGTTGAACAAAATAGTTGTATCCTCAACTGAAATAGATTAATTTTTAAACAAGAAGATAATTTTCTACAAAAAAGAAGAATTTTCAACAAAATTCGTGAATTTTCAACCAAATAGTTGAATTTTCAACTAGAAAAAGTCAATTTTCAATTGGAAATATCAATTTTTAACCAAAATAGTTGAATTTTCAACCAAAAAATATCATTTTTCAACCAAATAGTTTAATTTCCTACCAAATTGTTGAATTTTCAAGACAAAAAAACGAATTTTCTATCAAAATTTTGAATTTTCAACCAGAAATATGAATGTTGAACAAAATAGTTGAATCCTCAACTAAAATAGATTAATTTTCAAATAAGAAGATAATTTTCTACAAAAAAGAAGAATTTTCAACCAAATAGTTGAATTTTCAACAGGAAAAAGTCCATTTTCAATTAAAAATATCAATTTTTAACCAAAATAGTTGAATTTTCAACCAAAAAATATCATTTTTCAACAAAAATGTTAATCTTCAACCATACAGTTTAGTTTTAACCAAGTTTTTTTAATTTTCAAGCCAAAAAGACGAATTTTCTATAAAACAGTTGAATTTTCAACTCAAAAATGTGAGAATATAAAAGATTACTTTTTAATCCATACTGATGAATTTTCTATCTAAAAGAAGAATGTTAACAAAAATTGAATTTTTGACCAAAAAAGATAACTTTTGAACAAAATAATTGAATTTTTAACCAAATGGTCGATTTTTCAAATAAAAGAGATTAAGCCTCAACAAAATAAGTGCCCAAGGACGAATTTTTTTATCAAAATAGACGAATGTTCAACAAATAGTTGAATTTTCGACCAAAGAGTAAAATTTTCAACAAAATAATTACATTTTCAAACAAAATAGTTTAATTTCTTATCAAATATTTGAATATCAACCTACTGAAATGAATTTTTAATACAAAAGATAAATTTTCTGCCAAGGTGATTAATTTTGTATAAAAAAAAAAATTTTCTATAAAACAGTTAAATTTTCAACCGAAAAATATATTGATACAAAAGATTATTTTCCATCCACAATGAAGAATTTTCTATAAAAAAAATGAACGTTAAAAAAGTTTAATTTTTCACCCAAAAAAATAACTTTTGAATTTTCAAATAAAGGAGAAAAATATACACCAATTTTCAAACAAATAGTTGAATTTTTAACTAAAAAAGATAAAGTTTCAATCTAAAGTGGAAAAGTTACATTTTCAATAAAAGTAATCGATTTACAACAACAAAAAAGAGTTTTCAACGAAATAGTCAAATTTCCAACCAATGAGATGAATTTTCAAAAAAAATAATGAATCTGCAACCAAAAAAAGGAATTTTTTACAAAGCAGTCCAAATTTGATCCAAAAAAGACCAATTTTCAACCAAAAACGATTAATTTTTGACCAAAACGAATAAACTTTCAATCAAAAATAGTTGGATTTTCTTATCGGATGCTAATAACCATGTAGTTCGAATTTAAGTTTTAAGTTCAATTTTAAACGCTATTAATTAAAAATTTTCTCAGAATAAAGTTTTAATAAGAAATTATTCCATGTTTAATGTTCTCAATTAAAATAATACAATTTTGTTCAGCTTTGAATCATAATTTTATATATTTCATTGCGATAAAAATTGAAACTAAGTACAGTGAACTTCTGAGAAAAACGGAAAAATGTCGATTAGTCGCATTTTTCTTCAAAAAGTCGCACGATCCGAGCCCTTTATTTTAAACAAAAGTCAAAACAAAAAAAATGTTTGGAAAATAAGATTCGAAACTGGATCAAGGAATCTAGAAGAATTGAAAATAATAAATAAATAAAATAATTTAAAAGATATTGGAGTGACGTGAGATTTAATGCCATATCGGTTTTGCGGCTCTCTCTTAGTTTTTTTAAACCATTGGAAGTAATTTAATTTTTATAGACCCTCGTTTTCTCTCCCTAAAGTTTGAGTTCAATTTCTGACATAAACCATTAACCAATAACAATTCTGACATAAAATTTTTCATTTTGCGATTTATTGGAGGGGGGGGGGGGTCGGAAAATATGGGTCCCGGTTTGGTGAAACAGAAAACTGGTCACCCTACTATGAGAAATGTACACTACCGTCGAAAATTGTCAGTACGACCAGCGCGAGTTATAAAAACTCATTGCTCCGCGTCGAGTGATCCCTAATAGAGATATTTTTGACGACTTTGTACCTCGACTTCAACTTCTGGCAAGAACTAGGAAAGTGGTGGCAAAAATCTGAAATTAATAACACACAATCTTTGAAGTCTTATTTTTGATTTAGGCCAATCAAATTAGAAAAATCTTGACGGGTTTTCGAGATATAACTAAAAATGTCCATCCGAGTCTGCGCCGAGTGCTGCGCTCCGAAAGCCTGGTCGCTCTCGCCGACAGCGCAGTGGTAATTGCCGACAGCGCAGCCGTAATCGCCGACAGCGCAGCGGTAATCGCCGACAGCGCAGCGGTAATCGCCGACTGAAACTTGACATTTGAGACTTGAACATTTTTAGTCGTATCTCGAGAACCCCTCAGTCTTTTTTAAGTTTTATTGGCTCAAATTAAAGATAAGATTTCAAAGACTGTGTGGTACAAATTTTAGATTTTGTCTTCAACTCTACTAGGTTTTACCGAAAGTTGAAGTCGAGGTACAAAATTTGAGAAATTTTTGCATTTTTTTAAACTTCTCACGTAGTGTATTCTCTTTAAAAAGTAAAAAATATCTCTATCAGAGATTACTCGATACGGTATTTAATAAGCTTTTCAACGGTTTTTTTTAAAAAGTATCTCGCTTCTTTTTTGAACGAGTAATTATCTTTCAAAGTCAGCAGAGATTTTTAATTTTACTCGCGCTGATCGTACTGTAAATTTCCGACGCTAGTGCTCTTAATTTTTTACGAACACTTCGGATTTTCTACGAACAGTTCCTGAAAATTTCAGGCTAGAATATAAGAAAAATTTTATGTGAGCAATTTCATTTAGATAACTTATAAATTTCTCAATAATTTCTTAATTCTTATAAATTTCTTAATCATTCTTAATATTTTTGTAGTATTGATGAAAAAAGTGATGAACCGTTTTTAAATTTGCTACTAGTTTGTAACTTTTTTATGGACCAATTTAATCCGCTCGTTTGTTATAAAATGTATATATTTGTTTTCGAGAGAGCATTTTGATTTTATGCAGTGCCGTCCAGATTAAAAGAGAGAGAATTTTCAACAAAAAATATCAATTTTCAACTAACAAGATTTATTTTCTACTAAAAAACACGAATTCTCAACAAACTACATAAGTTTGTAACCAAATGGTTGAATTTTTGAACGAGAAGAATAATTTTTTTACCAAAAAAGACGCATTTTCATCAAAGTAGTTCCATCTTCAACTGAAGCAATGAATCATTTTATACTAAAATTATAAATTATCAATCCAAAAATTGAACTTTGAAACTTTTGAACTTTTCAAAACTTTAAACCAAGGAGTTGTATTTTCAATCTAAAAAGATGAATTTTGAATCAGAAGTATAATAGTTCATATTTTAATTTAAAAATTTGTAATTTCAAATAAAAAGGTATTGCATTTAACTATTTAACCAAAAAAGGCAATTTTTAACAAATACCCTTAATGGTTAACTAAAATGAATTAATTTTCAACCAAACATTTGCATTTTTAACCCAAAAATTGATTTTCTACGAAAAAAGACGAGTTTAAAACAAAATAAATTAATTTTCAACCTAATAGTTAACGTTTCAACAAAGAGGGATAACTTTGAAAAAAAACGAATTTTCAACAAAATAGTAAAATCTGAAACCAATAAAATGAATTTTCAAGAAAGTAGTTCAACTTTCGACCAAATAGTCACATTTTCTACGAAATTGTTCAACTTTCTACCATATTGTTCAATTTTTGGGTAAAAAATACGAATTTTCCACAAAACATTTAAATTTTCAACCTTTGAATCTTTTAAAGTGATTTCAAATCTTCTAATTCAACATTGAATCTTCCAAACTGACTTTGAACATCCTGATTTGGCTTCGAATCTTCTAATGTGACTTTGAATCTTCTGATTTGACTTTGAATCTTTCAATATGAGTTTAAATCTTCTAATTTGACATTGAATCTTCGAAACTGACTTTGAATATTCTGATTTGGCTTCGAATCTTCTAATGAGATTTGAATTTTCTAATTTGACATTGAATCTTCCAAACAGACTTTTAATATCCTGATTTGGCTTCGAATCTTCTAATGTGACTTTGAATCTTCTGATTTGACTTTGAATCTTTCAATGTGAGTTTAAATCTTCTAATTTGACATTGAATCTTCGAAACTGACTTTGAATATTCTTATTTGGCTTCTAATCTTCTAATGTGATTTGAATTTTCTGATTTGACTTTGAATCTTTCAATTCGACTTTAAATCTTTCAATTCGACATTAAATCATCCAACCTGATTTTGAGTCTACTAATTTGACTTTAAATCCTCTATTTTGAGTTTAAATCTTTCAATGTGACTTCAAATCTTCTAATTCGAGATTGAATCTTCCTATCTGACTTTGAATATTCGGATTTGGCTTCGAATCCCATAATGTGAGATTGATTCTTCTGATTTAACTTTGAATATTCTAATTTGTCTTTGGAACTTCTAATTTGACTTTGAGTCTAATAATTTGATTTTGAGTCTACTAATTTATATTTGAATCTTATAATTTGACTTTGGAT
>CAKNYM010051793.1:91071-146388 GCA_932195095.1 Andricus curvator | reverse complement strand
GAATCATCTACCTTGACCTTTCATCTTCTAATATGACTATGAATCTTTTGATTTGACTTTAATCTTCTAATATGAATTTGAGTATTCTCATTTGACTTTGACACTATTAATTAAACTTTGACTCTTCTAATTTGACTTTGGATTTGAGAAGCAGTATTTGCTGAAGTCTGATTCGAGTTTGAATCTTCTAGCTTGACTTTGAAACTTCTAATTTGACCTTCAATCTTCTAATATGAATTTGAATCTTCCAAATTGACTTTTGATTCGAAAAGCAGTACTTGCTAAATTCTGATTTGAGTTTGAATCTTCTGATTTGACTTTTCATCTTCTAATATGACTTTGAATCTTTTAATTTGACTTTGACTCTACTAATAAAACTTTCAATCTTCTAATTTGATTTTGAATTTGAGAAGCAGTATTTGCTGAATTCGGATTTGAGTTTGAATCTTCTGGCTTGACTTTGAATCTTCTAATTTGACCCTTAATCTTCTAATTTAACTTTGAATCTTCCAATTGGACTTTTGATTCGGAAAGCAGTACTTGCTAAATTCTGATTTCAGTTTGAATCTTCTGATTTGACTTTGAATCTTCCAATTTGACTTTTGATCTTCTAATATGTATTTGAATCTTCTGATTTGACTTTTATTCTTCTAATATGACTTTGAATCTTTAATTTGACTTTGACTCTACTAATTAAACTTTCAGTCTTCTAATTTGATTTTGGATTTGAAAAGCAGTATTTTCTAAATTTTGATTTGAGTTTGAATCTTCTGATTTGGGTTTGCATCTTCTGATTTGAGTTTGAATCTGCTGATTTGAGTTTGAACCTTCTGGCTTGACTTTGAAACTTCTAATTTGACCTTCAATCTTCTAATATGACTTTGAATCTTCTAATATGACTATGAATCTTCTGATTTGACTTTTCATCTTCTGATATTACTTTGAATCTTTTAATTTGACTTTGACTCTACTAATTAAACTTTGAATCTTCTAATTTGACTTTGGATTTGAGAAGCAGTATTCGTCGAATTCTGATTTGAGTTTGAATCTTCTGGCTTGACTTTGAATCTTCTAATTTGACCTTGCAGCTTCTAATATGACTATGAATCTTCTGATTTGACTTTTAATCTTCTAATATTACGTTGAATCTTCTTATGTGACTTTGAATCTTTTAAGGTGAGTTTAAATCTTCTAATTTGACATTGAATCTTCAAAACTGACTCTGAATATTCTAATTTGAAAACAGTATTTGCTAAGTTCTGATTTGCCTATGAATCTTCTAATTTGACTTTGAATCTTCTAATTCGACTTTGAATCTCCTAATTCGACTTTGATTTGAGAAGCAGTATTTAATAAATTCTGAATATTGAAAATTGAGTGTGAGGAAAGGGATCTTTTGGTGAACAACATTTTCGATTCTCTTTTACGCCAACCCTTTCATTCACACGCTAATTCGTGACTCAGCCAAGTAATTAATCAGGTTTATTCGCATTGAGAGTGGCTTTACAACACGGAGTTTAGTTACGTTTAACGTTTGCAACCGTTCGCTCGTACCATTTGTAAACATGCGGGGCCTTTAATGCTTTAAATTAAATTCACTTTCGAAAATTACTCTCAACCCATCTAACCTCTGAATTCAGCTTCCCCCAGAAAATTTGAGTACACTTTATTCGTTATGTATAGCCGTTTAAATCTAACGATTCCCGAATCAATTTAAGTCATTAATTTATATTTTCATCCGTCTTTAATTCAGTCAAGTACTCTCTGCTAGGCGCCTTTGAAAGTACTCCTCCGCTTTTAATTAGGACTAATTAATAAACTCACGCACGTACGTTGATGAAATAAAAGATCCAATTATTTTTTACTTTGTGTATTCTACTCAAGAGGTCAAAATAATTTATTACTGCACAAGAAAAATATGTTTTTTTAATCAACAAAATTGTTTTGTTCACCGCATTTCGTTAATATGAGAAAACATTTTGATTTTTGGTTAAATTAACAAAATTTTTTTTTTATTTTACCAATTTGTTGGCTTCAACCAATAAAAGTTTGTGTCTAGTTTTGAGTTAAAAAAATATTTTTTTGGTTCAACAACATGTTTTGGTTGGATCTACCGAATAATTTCAAATCGATTGGAATTGAGTGATTATATGAAAAGTACGCAATCAGAGATAAATTACTCATCAGAAAGATTAAAATTCTACGATAAAAAAAAGGAATTATCAACAAAATAGAGAAATTTTGAGCCAAGTAGTTGAATTTTTAACTGAAGCAGATACATTTTCAACAAAGCATAGTTAAATTTAAGCTAACAAAATTAATTTTTAACCAAAAAAATCATTTTCAACAAAATAATTAATTTGTAAACAAAAAAGGTTTTTTAACTAAAAGGATGAATCATCAACCCAAAGAAAGAAGATTTAAAAATGCAGTTTCATTCTAAACTGTTCTAGTTTGGTTAAAAATTCTACTATTAAGTTG
Source organism: Andricus curvator (assembly GCA_932195095.1). Lineage (NCBI taxonomy): Eukaryota > Metazoa > Arthropoda > Insecta > Hymenoptera > Cynipidae > Andricus > Andricus curvator. The sequence continues at coordinate 143,907 of CAKNYM010051793.1, read as the reverse complement.
AAAATTTAATTATTTTGCTGAGAATGCAACTATTTTTTATAAATTCATCGTTTTTAGTAAAAAATTCAACTATTTAGTTGAAATTTGAACTACTTCTTTGAGAATTTTTTTTTGTTGGTTGACGACTTATCTCTTTGGTAGATAATTTTGATATTTTGTTGAAAATTCGTTTTATTTTCGGTTAGAAATTTATTTTTTTAACTGAAAGTTGAACTATTCCATTTTCTGTTGAAAATTTACGTTTTCAGTTCAAAAATCAACTATCTAATTGGAAATTTAGAAATTGTTTCAAAATTTATGTATTTTGTTGGTAATTCATCTTTTTTGTAGAAAATTAATCTTCTTGGTAAAAACATGAAGTATTTGGTTGAAAGTCCAACTTGCAGGTTGAATGTTAAACTCTTTTCCTGAAAATCAATTTTTCTTTGAAGAAAATAAAGTTGAAAAATCGTCTCTAGTTAAAAATTTGAACATTTTGCTGAAAATTCTTTTTTGTTGATAATTATATTCGCGAAAATGAGATTATTCTAATTTTGGTTGAAAATTGATCTTTTCTGGTTGAAAATTCATGTATTTTATTGAAAATTCATCTTTTTTTGTAGAAAATTAATCTTCTTGATAAAAAATTCATCCTTTTTGGTTGAAAATGCAACTATTTGGTTGAAAATGAATCTGCTTTGGTGGATGATTAAACTATTTTGTTGAAAATTAATTTTTTTTGGTTGATTCAACTGTTTTTGAAACAAAATTAAAATATTTTTTCGTTAAAATATTATCCATTGCATGTTTCGTCCATAATTTATTTTGTTTTGTATCAAAAATCAATCACTTGGTTTGAATTTGTACTATACTTTATAAAAATTCATTCTCATTGGTTGAAGATTCATCATTTTAGTAGAAAATTTATATTTAAGGGTTAAAAATTCAGTTATTTCGTAGAAAATTTGTCCTTTTAGCTTGAAAATTCATAAATTTGGAAAAAAATTAATTTATTTTGTTAAAAATTAACTTTCTTGTTACAAATTACTACTTGTTATCTGAAATTGTAGCTATTCCATTTTTAGTAAAAAATGTATTCTTTGTCAGTTGAAAATTCAACAATTTGGTAGAAAATTTAACTGTTCCATTTTTGGTTGAAAACTTATTATTTGTAGTTGAAAATTCAACTATTTAGTCAAAAATTCATGTATTCTGTTGACAATTCGACTTCTCATAGAAAATTAATCTTCTTGGTTGAAAATTCATCTCTGTATCTAAAAAATCGACTTATTCAGTAAAAAATGCAACTATTTTTTTGTAAGTTAGATTATTTTGTTGAAAGTTTAATTAATCCATTGAAAATTCAACTATTTTGTCAAAAACATCTTTTCTGGTCAAAAATTCAACAGTCTTGTTGAAAATTCATCTTTTATGGTAGAAAATTCATTTCTCTTTTAATTTTAAACCAAAAAAGGACCAATTAAGTTTTCAATAAAAAACAAATAATTTTTAATATCCAAAAACTAATTTTGTACTACATAGTTGAATTTTCTACTAAACTGTTGAATTTTCGAAACAAAAAGAAGAATTTTCTATACAAAACAGATTAATATTCAACCTAAAAATATGAAGTTTTAAAACAAAAGTTTATTTTAAATTAAATAGGTATGTTTCAAGTTAAAAAATTAGTTTTAACCCAAAAAATAAATTTTCAAACAAAATACATACATTTTTAACCAAAAAGTTGAATTTTCAACATAGAGAATTATTTTTCTATATAACAAAAATTTTAACAAACTACAGAAATTTTGAACCAAATAGCTCAATTTCTAATCTAAAAAAAATCAATTTTCAACCAAAAATGGGATAGTTAAATGTCCACTTAAAAAAAAATTAATTTGAAATCAAATAAAAATCTTCTATAATATAGTTCAATTCTCTACCAAACAGTTTAATTTTCTGCCTGATTGTTGAATTTTCAAGACAAAAAGATAAATTATGTATATAAAACAGTTGAATTTTCAACCCAAAAATATGATGTTTTAACATAAAAGTTCATTTTCAACGGAATAGTTCAATTTTTAGTTGAAAAAATTAACTTTAACCGCCAACGAGAAAAACATTGACAAAGTAGTTCAATTTTCAACCAAGGAGATTAATTTTTTTACCAAATTTATGAATCTTCAACAAAAAAGTGAATTTCTAAGAAAGTTGTTCAACTTTCAACGGAGGATTCAAATAATTGTAAACCTAAAAAGATTAATTTTTAATAAAAAAATATAATAGCTGATATTTTAAAGAAAAAACTTTAATTTTAAATAAAGCACAATATAGTTAGACCAAAAAAGACGAATTTTCAACAGAATGCATACATGTTTAACCAAATAGTTGAATTTTCAACCAAGAATATTAATTTTCTACCAAAAAAGACAAATGATTAAGTAGATAGTTGAATTTTTCTTCTAAAAAAGATCACTTTTCAACCAAAATGAAAAAAATACATAAATTTCCATTAAAAAAAAAATTTTCATTAAAAAAATCGAATTTTTCGCGAAACAGTTGAACTTACTATCAAATAGTTCAATTTTCTACAAACTTGTTGAATTTTCAAGCCAGGAGGACGAATTTTCTACAAAAAAGTCGAATTTTCAATTCAAAAATATGAAATTTCAACAAAAGGATCTGAATTTTTAACCAAATAGTTCAATTTTCAACCAAGGAGTGAAATTTCCAACGTCAATAGATGGATTTTCAACCAAAATTGTTGTAGCCCATGTAAGACAGCATAGAAAAATATGCATGTGCTTTCAGGTTTTTGCGAATGTGAACACTATAATGGAAAAATATGAATACACTTATCCCTCGCTATAAGTCCCCCCGCTATTTAGCCATCTTCACGCTTGACTGCCTGTGTCTCCCCCCACCCCTGAGCATCCCTTGGCAGCCGATACGCTCGGATAGTCAGTGCTGTATCAGAAGTTGATTACATCGTCCTTCCCTGGTCGCTTCTGTGTCATACTATGTCGGGTTCAGAGACTACATGTGCGGTCCTGAGTCCTGACATGAAAAACTACCTCGTTACTTGGCCAACCAGATCTGAGGCTGGCCTTATAGCGAGGTATGAGTGTGAATTGGAATTTATCGCATCATTATATTCAATTTGAAAAGTTCTTTTAAATCATTGTGGGAGCCTCCCCCCCACCCTTTTTCACATACATTCTTTGTAGAAAATCCATTATCCCCATATAAAAAATGTTCTGGATCCGCCCTTGAATGTACACGCTCTCCTGTATTCTTAGTATTTGGAGTCACCAAATTCTAGTTTCCATTCTGGTCTATCATAGTCACTGTAGGAGTTAATATTAAAGGTATTAACAAGATTAAGGTAATTTGTTACAATGTAGGAAAAAATGTATACAGATGTGAGTGGGTGTAACATGGTTATATGAATGATATGAATGACGGTGCTGAACCCTGACACTGTTCCTTGCTTTTGGGACACTCCAGACATTAGCTGCTGTTTGTTAAACATCACTCAACTTGTCAGCGGCCACTCACACAATATTGGACAAAACATACGCACACGGATCACCAGTCCGCCTCTCTTCTGTATCGAGCAGCACTGATGATTTTTTTTTCCCCGCCCCAAGACGTCGGGCGTCTTCGTTAACCCATTAACCTCCCAACATCCGGTCCCTTAAATCGACGAGTGTGACCTCAGATCGCTTAAGGCTTTGTCTTTATTCTAATATGATCTGTGAATTTTTTTTCGGTTCGAACCATTTCGAATTTATCCGAAAGAAGCCGAATCAAGTTTTTAATCTTCTTTAAACCCTTTCAATCCGTATTTCAACCCCAAACTAAATCCTAATCTCTATACATGTGTTAACCCCGAATTCAATCTGACCCATACTGAAACCATTTTTCAATCGGTTCCTCCAATCCTTTCGAATACGTGGGACTACTTAAATTCAACTAAAATGAATCCGACTAAATCCGACACCAGTCCGAATGGATAAGTGTAAATGCGAAACCAATCCGAATGAATCATACAATCGGAAACCAACTTTCACTCCTTCTCAAGCAGATGCCCAATCTGAATGAATCCAAGACTCATTCTAATCCGAGTGAATCGGAAACTAATCCGAACCGAACTTCCAATCCTTTTAAATCCGAGCGTCATCAACTTTAATCCTAACACACCTTTTAATCCTTTTCAATCCGTTCGCCCAATTCGATGAATCTGAGGCTCATCCACAAAGTTTTTTCAATTCTCAAATCTTGCACGAAAATCAACTTCAATTCGATTCAATCTGAATCAATCCGAACTCGCCATTCAATTATTTTCAATCTGAATACATCTATACCTTCCTAGAAAATCTCTAAAATGTTGACAGTTTTCACGTATCTTTCAACGTTTTCCGAAAATCTGAACATGTATCAAATTTCGTCAATATTGTTACCTATTGTTATTCATTCAGTTTGTGGTGGCCGAAGATCACCCTCTGTATAAAACCCTGAAAATTTTATCAGTTTCGCGTATCTCACCGGTCGCGAGATAATTCAACATTTTTTTTATAATTTTGAAAATACTTTTACTGGGTTCATTCATGGTGACCGAGGACAAAACCTTCACAAAATCCCGACAAATTTTCAGTTATGCGTATCTCATCGTTTTTGAGATGACTCAAAATTTTTATTTAGGAAATCTTTCTACTGGACTAATTCGGGGTACCCGAGGACCATTCCGGTCTGAAATACCCTGAAACTCTATTTGAATGTGTTAGTTCGTGGTAGTTGAGGATCTTCATCAAACCGTGAAAATTTGTTCACTTATCGCGTATCTCTAACTGTTTTCGAGATGAATCAAAATTTGAAATTTGCTTTCGAATTTTTAAATATTTCTATTTGGTTGGTTTGAGTTTTCCGAAAACAAGCCTGTTCTGCAAACCCTTTAAAATTTGCTGAGTTTTCATGTGTCTTTGATCGTTTTCCATATAATTCAAAATTTTAAATATTGTCTTGAATTTCTAAAATCTTTTCATTGGTTTAGTTTGAGTCGTTTGAACAAAAATTCCCCTGCAAAATCCCTAAAATGTAATTAGTTTTCACGCATTTCTGATCGTTTTCGAGGTAATTCAAATTTTAGATTTTTTTTTCAATTTGTCAAATCTCTTCACTGCTTTAGATAGGGTGACCGAGGACCATCTTCCTTTCGAAAATCTTTTCAGTTTTCGCGTATCTCTCACCATTTTGGAAATAACTCAAAAGATTCATTTTTTTATGGTATTTAAAAAATATTTTAATTGGCTTAGTTCGAGTTGTTAGAAAACCCGCCTCTGAAAAAACCTTAAAATTCACTGAGTTTTCATGTCTCTCTGACCGTTTTCGAGATAATACAAAAATTTTTTTTATTTTTGAAATTTAGTTTACTATTTTAGTTCGTGGTGGCCGAGGACTTGATTGGGTTAGTTCTTTAAATCCTTAAAATTTAAATTCTTTTCACGTATCTCTGGCCGTTTTCGAGATAATTCAAATTATTATTATTTTGTTGTTGTTGAAGATTTGTTAACTTTCTTCCCTTTCCATATGTTTAGAGAAACTGAACATGAATTCTAACTCACCTTAAACAAACTCATTTGTATTCTTAATTTTCAACTAATATTGAAAGAATTAATGTAAAAAGTAGAAAAACTACAAAGAAACAATTTATTTTAGACCACTCATAATCTCATATGAAAGTACAAAAAAATAACGATTCTGCGCAAATCAACTTTACAGAACAAAAATTTTTGAATTGCCTTGATATCTTCAAAATCTCCTAAAATTTAATTAAAGTCCATATCAAAAATCATAAAAAAAACCATGAAAATCTTTGAAATCTGTTCCAATCAGTTGAAATCCATTAAAACTTGTGAAATCCCCCAAAATTTTCAAACTAATATCAGGTTCTATGAACCTTAATCTTCTTTAATCTTCTCTCCTTGAATAGTTGAAATCGGTAGAAATCTCTTGAAGTAAAATTTAATTCATTCCATAAAGTATAAATCACTTAAATACTTAAATATTAATTTAATTAAACTTATTCATTAAAATTCTCTAGAAAAAATGTTTGAATCCCTTGAAATCCTTGAAGATTTATTAAAATCATTTAAATCTTATGAAATTCCTTGAAAACCTTAAAATTCCTTGAAATCTGTAGAAGCGCTAAGAATTCTTCGAAATTCAATAAAATTTTATTTATTTTCCAAAGTTTACAAAAAATTTATAACATTCTTTGGAAATCCTTACAAAAATCTTCCAAATTCCTTAAAAATTTTTATATGTCTTGTAATCCCTTAAAATTTCTGGAAAACGTCAAAATCCATTTAAAATGTATAAATCATTTGGAAGCCCTTAAATATAATTCACATTAAACTTATTCATCAAATTTCTTTTTAAAAAAATTCTTTAAATTATCTAAAAATTTTTTGGAAATCCATATAAAAACCTTTTGTAATCTTTGGAAATCCTTTGATACTTTGGAAATATTTTTTAATCCATTAAAATTTTCAAAATATATTAAAATCTATTGAAATATATTGAATTTTGTAAAGTTGAAATCGAACGTTTATTAGAAATCCCTTGAAATCTTTGAAAATCCTAGAAAAATTTTTTAAATCCCTTGAAATATTTGAAAAAAGTGAAAATTCTCTGAAATCCTTTGGAATGCTTCGAAATTTCTTCAAATCCGTGGAAATATTTTTAATCTCTTGAAAATCGATGAAATATTTTCAAATTAGTTAAAATATTTAGCAATCTCATAAGATCCTTTTAAAAGCCCTAATATCCGTGCAAGTCCTTCGGAATTTGGTAAAATTCTGTGGGGTCTCCTTGAAACCTTCCGATATGTTTGGACATTTTTTTAATTCCGTGCAATTTTTGTGAAATCTGACAAAATCGCTTAAAATCCACTGAAATTCTCTGGAATTCGAATTAAATTAAACTTATTCATTAAAGTTCTTGGAAAAAAACCCGTTTGAATATCCGTAAATGTTCATCATATAAATATTGAAATCTTTAAAATCGCTAGGAATCGCTTTAAATTTGATTTAATTTAATTTATTATCTGAAACACTGTTGAGTTTTCTTGAAATATTTTCGAATTCCTTAAAATCCCTGAAAATGGTTTGAAATCTTAAAAATCCTGATGTATTTAAATATCTTTAAAATGTCGTGAAATTTTGATGAAATTTGACGAAATCGCTTAAAATCCATGGCAATTATCTGAAATACAAATTAAATCAAACTTATTCATTTAAATTATCCGAAAAAACCGCTTAAATTTCTATAAATCATTCAAAACTTTTAATCTTGTGAAATTCCTTGATATGCTTTAAAATCCCTTGAAATATTTAACATTGCTAGGATTTGCTTCAAATTAAATTTGATTTACTTTCGAAAGTTCATTAGAAATATCCTGAAATCCTTGGAAATCCTAAAAAATTCTTCGATATCCCTTGTCATTTTTTAAATTATCTGCCAAATCCTTTGGAATTCCCTAAAATCACCGAAAATGTTTTGAAATCTTAAAAATCCTCTAAACTCCCTCAAAATATTTCAAAGTTGGTTGAAATCCGTTGAAATATTTTTAAATTCCTTGAAAAACGATAAAATATTTCAAAATTAGTGGAAATCCTTTCAAAAATCATTTAAAAATCCTTATAGAAGCCTCAAAATCAGTTGAGTCGTCTGGCGGTATATGTACTCATGCTAAAGGACTTAAATGATACTTTAGCATAGATGGTGACGGGGTTTTAAAATAAAAAGACATGGAATTCCTGAAAATATAACAAGAATCTAACGATCAAATTTGGACAACCACCACAAAATGCTCCTATTGCAATTCCTAAAGATAAAAAAAACAGACATTTGTTTCTTTGGACAAAAATAGAGAGGAGGAAAGAAAAATGAGAAGGCAACCAACCAAATCCAAATTATTGTTGTCCAAAGAAACAAATTTTTGTTTCTTTGTTTTTAGTAATTGCAATAGGAGCATTTTGAGGTGGTTGTCCATATTTGATCGTTAGATTCTTGTTTTATTTTCAGGAATTCTATACATAACTCGAGTATTGGACGTTAAACAGGATTTTGAATTTGATTTGAATCTAATTTAAAATTCTTAAATTTCAATTTAGCTGCCTTGGATTGGAGGTCATTCCTAACGCTCTCTTTTTTTAACATTATGTTTTTTAATCAGATCAAAGTTGCATATGGTCCTGGAGCCTTTAGAAAGGTTAAATTATGGTGTGATATCAACAAAAAATTAAGAGGCAGTATCCTTCAGAAAAGGTTTTTGATTGAATGTCGAAGAAATGATGTTTTACCTAAAAAAATATTTTTCTTGGATAATAAATTTAGAGATTCTGCTTTTCACAGTAATTTTTGCAACATACAATTCGATTATACAATAATTTAAAAAATCTCAAACCCTCAATGCTGAATTTACTGATCAAGGATGTTTCAAATCATGTTCATTTTTTAAAAGTAAAAATTTCCAGAATTAGAAGTGAAGTAAAAGTATGTTTACAACAAGATAAAATCATTGATATTTCAAAACATCAGATTTTCCTTAATCGAAGATTTTTAAACAATGATAAAAAACATGAGAACGAACTTTCTATGTTTATTAATCAACAAACTAATGTTCAGGAGCAAAATTTAAATTTACGCAAGATTTTTGAAGAAGAAGATAAGGATCCTTGGTTTGTAAGTTTTGCAAATATTCAAATTCCTGATTCAGTTAAAGATATTCTCAGATCAGGTAAAGGTTTTAGTAACCATGTGATAAAAAGTAAATCGAAACAAATGATGGAAATAGTCAAAGATGTTGAATCAAGTATACACAAAATTCCAATATTAGATTAACAAGATTTCCGAAACAAGGTGTAAAAAAAAGTGTAAAAAAAAAGTAAAAAACAAGTGTAAACACTTGTCAAAAAGTTTTGTTGATAAGAATTGTTGGCACATTAGTAGTATGGATCGTAAAATTTCTAAAGGTTTCCTTAAAAACAACCCTGGTATAATTTGCATGAATGCTGATAAAGGCAATATTACAGTTTGTATGAAGAAATCAGATTATATTAGGGATACGAAGGATTTACTTTCCAATCGTGATAACTTTGATTTATTGAATGAAAATCCGTTAAAACAATTAAGAAGAGACACTTTCAAGATTCTAGACAATTAGAGAAAGAAAGGACTTTTAGGAAAAGATATAAGATGGACTGATATAAATACCGAAGACACAGTTCTTGCAAGGTGTTATGGTTTGAGAAAGATTCATAAAGATGGCTATCCTTTGAGAATGGTTCTTTCAACTATTAACACTCCCACGAAATTTTTAAAACAAAACTTTAATTCGATACTCAAAGATTCCATTACAACTTCTAAATACAATACTAAAAATAGCTGGGAATTCCAAAAAATTATTATTAAAAAAACTGTTCCTGATGACCATGTAATGATTTCTTTGGATGTTGTTGCAATGTTTCCAACTATACCCCTTGAATTGGTTAAACAGGCAATTTTAAATAGATGGGAGAAGATAAAAACAATTATTCGATTAGGTCAAAAAGATTTAATTAAAGGGATATTTTTCATTATGAACTCAACTTATTTTAAATTCAATCGATCTTTTTATAGGCAAAAGTTTGGTACACCCATAGGTTCAGTCGTTTCTCCGATGTTAGCAGAAATAGTTATGGAATATTTGAAGGTCTTTGCTTTTAAGAAGCTAGATTTTGTTTTGCCCTCTTACTATCGGTATGTTGATGAAACCTTATTATGTGTTCCTCTATCAAAGTTGCAGGCAGTTATTTATGCTTTTAACAGTTTTCATCCAAAACTTCAATTCAGCTATGAAATAGAGAAAAATAATAAAATCAGTTTTTTGGATATAGGAGTAATTAAAGGTCAGAATGGTAATATTATTACCAATTGGTATAGGAAAACTACATATTAAGGTAGAATTTTAAATTCCTCTTCGGCTCATCCTTTTCAAAACAAAATTGCAGTAATCAAAAACTTAGTTGACAGAGCTCTAGGTTTGTCCCACATTTCATTTCACAAAGAGAATTTGAATATTGCTAGAAATATCCTTTTTCTTAATCATTGCCCACGAAAGTTAATTGAGCAACATATCACAATTAGAAATCAGCAAATCAAAAACAAGCAAAGTAACATTTTATCTACAGATAATCAGAAAGAATTGAGAGAATATAGTTCTTTTCATACTTTTGTTCTTCCTTTTTTTGGTCAAATTTCGAAAACTATTGAATTCATGTTTAAAACATGTAATATTCATACTATTTTCCGTACACAATTGAAAATGGATTCAATAATAACTTTTTGTAGAGATCCTTTAGATAAATTTGAAAAAGGTGGTGTTGTTTACAAGATCACTGGCAAGATCTGTAAGACTTCTTAATACTAGAATGGAGGAACACAAAAGTGATGTTCGTTTGAGACGTTGTTATAAGAGTGTTCTTGCTAGCCATACGAGAGGGTTTGTTGATGTTGACCATGAGTTTGACTGGGATAATGTTGAAATTTTACATAGTGAAAGTAATGAGAGAAAGAGAGAATTCATGGAAATGCTTTATATTAAAAAACAAAATAAGTTGTCTATTAATTTGGAAACTGATTTCAATAAATTAAACAAAAGTTATTCTAGTATGATTAATTACATTTAGCAATAGGTTTCCATGATTCTTGTCTTTCTCTTATTTCTTGTTTGTTTATAACGGATTTGCCTTTTGACCCACACTTAGATCTCAGGTATCGAGGAGATAGCGTCGTTGTTTCGTCGCTGTTTCCACCTGCTCTAATTTTTCTTACCTTGATAAGGGTGCTGTATGAGCACCGAAACGTTGGTAAATATTGTGCATGCTTTCATATTGTGATTTGATAATAATAAAAATAAAAAAGACGAAAGAAATAAAAAAGAGAAGCAAGCGGATTTGGTTGGTTGTCTTCTCATTTTTCTTTCCTCTTTTTTATTTTTGTCCAAAGAAACAAATTTTTGTTTTTAGGAATTGCAATAGGAGCATTTTGTGGTGGTTGTCCAAATTTGATCGTTAGATTCTTGTTTTATTTTCAGGAATTCTATACATCAACTTGAGTATTGGACGTTAAAAAGGATTTTGAATTTGATTTTAATCAAATTTAAAAGTCTTAAATTTCAAAAAAGACACAGTAGAATAATATTAACAATGATAAGCATCACTTCCTTCAAGGTCGCGAGTATTAAAAAGTTTCCCCTATTTTCTTAATCGAGTCTGAGACACGTGGCAGATTCTCTTTGAACGTAGTACGAATGATTTTCTCCTAAGCTCGACATCCTCAGTACTCAGGGGAATGTGTGATCTTCCTAGGGGATATTATCGGTACGTGGCTATTTTTTATCCGTGCAAGGGTGAACCAGAGAGAAATCGTTCCTGCCGCGTACGTTGATTAGTTCTGTTGCGATATCTCTTGCTCTCTTCTCTCACTGCCTTTCCAATCCCAGGGGTAAAAGGGGATCGAGATACCCCAACCCCCACCCCTAAATCCCTGGTAAATAACCCTAGACTGTAAGTTAATGCCGTTGCTGGTTGCCGGCAACCGTCGAGATGTCAAAAACAAATATCGGCCCTTTTTACTCGATTTTTTTTCCTTCTTTGATTTATGAATTAAATCTTAAAATATGAGGTGCTCGAATTTTTAAATTGTTTATTACAATCGCTTGACAAATACCCTTGCCGAAACACGTTACTCACGGAGCGTCTGAACTAAGTTTTAATGAAAGTTAAATTTAAATTTAAATGGGATTTTTTTATTTTGTTAATGGTAATATGGCATCCCATGAACATTTGAAGATGAAAATGAAAATATGCTGAGTGGCATTAAAAAAAAATTTTTTTTATTTAATTACTAAGCTTCAATATATTTTAATAAGATTATACGGCAGGGCAGAGTGGTCCTAAGTCGGCACAGTAAGAGTTTTTTTTCAATAACCGAGGGTCAACCGGGTTTCATGGCGCTTTAATATCTGGTCAGATACCACGATCCTTCATCTAAAATTCTATGTCGTTCAGAGCAGTGTGGAGTGATTTTTTCGGTCACAATGCAGCGCAAAGTGAAGAAGAACCCCCTGGTCCTAAGTCGTTACATAATTTTTTTCGTAACATGTAGTCAAAACACAACCAAACTAAAAAAAAACAACAAGAGACGAGTGACATGTAATTGTTATACTGCGAAATGAAAAAACACACAAATATCAACCAAAGCAACAAAAAAAAGGTGCCGATTCAGAAACACCTGTCTGGTGCCGACTCAGGACCACTACCAATCTTTACGCATTTCATGCTATTGCGCACACGAAACAAATCCGAATTAAAAATCGACTTTACCCAACGAAAGCACACAGAATACAGAAACCAACGCACTTAATCGATCGAACTTCTCAAAATATTCACACACCTATAGCTTCTTCACAAGAATGGAAGAAAATGGAATTCCGTTTGCACGAAAAATTTATACCCCGCTCACGAATTCAAGCGAAAACTGAAGCGACAATTGTCAGCGTAAATTACGTCCATGACTAACAACCTGCCATACGACAAAATGGTTGAGGCGACACGTTTGCCATATCTGAGAAACGTGAGGGTGCCGACTTAACCCACAGTGCCCACTTAGGACCACTCTCCCCGAAATATTTATAAATTTTTTTTTTTCAGAAAATTTTACTGAATGTGGTTATTTATCACAATGCGAATATTATAAAATGAAAAAAAATCGGATAAGTGTTTAAAAAAAATCGAGTTTGTATTGATTACTAAGAAATGAAAAAATTTGTATAGGATTAGATGGTAAATAGTAGTGAACATTTTTTAAATAGATTCCTTTATTGAATTTAGTTGGCTTGCACCCCATGAGTATTTGAAGATAAAAATGAAAATACCTAAAGGTGTGTTTTTTGAAGAACTCGATTTTTTTATTGAATTTAGTAAGAAACTAAGGAATTTTTGTGAAATTACATGGTAAATATTGGAAAATATTATTTTATTGCATGTGATTGTATGTCATCTTACGAACATTCTACGATGCAAATGAAAATAATTTGAGGGATATATTTTGAAAAACTCAACTTCGTATTTAATTACTGAGAAATGAAGAAATTTTAATAAGATTATGTGGTAAATACTGCAAAACATTTTTCGAATTGATTCTTTTATTGAATGTGGTTTCCTTGCACTCCATGAATATTTCAAGATGAACAGAAAATAATTAGAAAGATTTTTTTGCGAAATTCAATTTTTTTATTTATTTAATAAGAAATGAAAAAATTTCGATAAGGTTATATGGTAAATATTGGTAAACATTTTTTAAATAGATTCATTTATTGAATGTGGTTGACTCCATACCCCATAAGCATTTAAAGATAAAAATGAAAATAACCAGAGGTGTGTTTTTAAAAAACTCTATTTTTTTGTATTGCACTGAGTAAGAAATAAAGAAACTTTTCTAAGATTACTTAATAAATATTGACAAATATTGTTTTATTGAATGTGGTTATCTGTCACCCTACGAACATTTTACGATGAAAATGAAAATAATCAAAGAAATTTTGTTTGGAAAATTCAACTGTGTATTTAGTGACTAAGAAATAAATACATTTTAATAAGATTATTTTATGGTGAATATTGGTAAACATTTTTTGAGTAGATTATTATTATTTTTTTTAATTACTGAGAAATAAAGAAATTTTCATAAGATTATATAGTAAATATTGGCAAACATTTTTTAAATATATTATTCCACTGAATATGCTTGTCTATCACACCGCGAAAATTTTACAAAAAAAATGAGAATAATCAGCAGGCTGTCTTTAGAATTGTTCAAAGAATTAAGAAGAAATTCCAATAATTCAGAAGAAGTTGGAAAATTCTTAAGAATTTGAATTAATTCAGAAGATTTCAAGTGAATTAAAAAGAACTATGGGAATTGAAAAGAATTTGCAAGAATTCAATGGAATTCGAAGGAGTTTGAAGGATTAAATATTTAACCATCATTGACCAATTAGGACAATTTAACTGCAAAGAGTGAAAGAGTGAAACTTTTCATATTTTACGTTCGAAGTTGAAATATCTTTTTGAATTAAACATGCAAAGGTTGGAAATATTAAATTAAAGAATTAACAAGGGCTTTACGTTAATTTTTTATGGAATTACAGGTTTTAATTTGGCTCATTTTATTTCAGTAATGAATGCAATTACCACGAATATATTTAAATATTTAAAAATGTTCTATTTTACTTTAGGATACTTGAAATATAAGTTCTGCAAGAAGGAATCTAATTTAATTCTGGAAAATCCAATCCCTAGTTTCCACTCACATTACCACCATTTTCCAATTTTATAGTATCCTATTTTAATTTCAGGCGAGTTTAATCCAAGAAGACAAATGCACCCTTATTTATGATCCGCTGAAATTCAATTTCCTTTATTAGAAATTCTATTCTTATCATTGCTAGAAAAGTTAAATCCAGAATTTTTATGACTTTTATAGATTACTCTAATTTTACATTTATCTTCTCTTAGAATAAAACATAAAAACATTTCTTCAATGCAAAGAAATGGTTTTGTCGAAACCAAATGTATGCAACTATTGTTGCAAATTATAATTTATTAAAGTCAGTTTAATGTTAACTAAGCAAAGGAATGTTTTCATTGGTTGAGAGAAATAAGAGATTCATGCTTAAAAATTAGGCAGTTGATTTAGCCAAATGTGATTTCAAATTAAGCAAATATTTCGTTTAAATAAATTGAAGTCCATCGGCTGAAATAAAAGTTTTTCTTAATTGGGAGATGTGTAGAGTTGACCAAGCCCCAAACGTCAGAGAGTTTCACTGTTTATGAATTTAAAATGAAATCTTTGAAAACATAAACTTAAAGAAAGCCAAATTGTGTAACAGAATTACACAAAAAGCTTTAAAAAGAAGTATGTTTCCCAAAATCAGTTTAAAAGAAAACATGAACTTAAAAAGTTTATTTGTATATATGATGAAAAAACCGTGTCAAATATATTAAAATCTCTAGCCACTTCGTTATCTTGGTTATTGTTTCTTCGATTTATCTGATAAATTCTGTTGTTCTCTTCTTCATAAAAATTTATAGTGGTTTAGGAAAAGAATCTGTTTGCACATTTCTATATTTTCTTATTGAAAGTTTTGATGTAAAAAAAGTCTAGCTCTGTCCACCATATTTTGTACAATTTAAATTTCATTTGGTATCGGATGTTTGGAAAGAAAACTCATTGAAAGTGATGAAAAAGACGGTTTTCTATATTAATCAGTGATCATTTTAGCTTAATTATTTTTGATAAGTGTTATATCTATAAAATTAGGTTTTCTTTTTTTTAAACTTTAAATGATAGCACTAACTCATTACATATCTAGCATAAAAAAGAAATTGAAGCCAAGCTTTTGTAAATTATTATAGGCAGGTCTTTCATTTCTGTGAATTGTGTTTTATAAATCTTCCAGAACTATTCCAGCCAAAACAGGTGAGAGAAATGGTCCTCTTAGTGTTCCAAATTGTTGTTAGTAAAACTTGCCATCAAATTAAAAATAAATCAAGTAAACAAAATCAATTCTTTCATTATATCATTGATATGGATTTTAGTGTGTTTTCAATAATGTCCCATCTTTATTCAATAGTAGCCTTTACTTTCTCAAGCAGAAAGGGAAATGGCTTGAAGGTATAATAATAACATAAAAGTAAGCTAGAATGATCTTGTGGAATCATAATTTCTTGATGAGTTTTAGAAAAGCTGCTTTATTTTTAACTGAATATTGTGAAGCAGTTCTTCTAATTTTCTAGTTCGAGAGCTTGTTATTGATATTCCTGATATTAATAGATAAATAGCTTTATGAGCTTTAATTAGATAATATGATAAATAAAGACCTTGTATTTGTTCGTATCAACATCATACTTCCTAGATAACCGTTTACTCTAAATTTATTCAAAACCTTGACAGTTGCTTTTTGTAATTTTTAATAGGGTGATTTTCAGTAAGCTCAGAACTATTTCTGTGATCAAGAATTTCTAGAATTTTTTTTATTATATTCAGTTTTAGAAATTGCTATTGTAGTATTTCCCTTATCAGCTTTAGTCCCTTACGAGATCTGAATAATTTTTTAGGAACTCTGCCATTAATGTAGATCCCTCAATCAGTTCCTTGTCTATTATCGATTGCGAAAAACTGTTGGTTATAAAATCATTAGATAATAATCCTGAGAATTTACATCGAAATTCCTGTTATTTATGAATTGGCATTTTATCAATATTTTGTTTCAACATCTTTGATAACTTCGAACAACTGAACAAACTTTTTCTCACAACATAATTTCGAAAAATTATTTTACTTAGACTGGTTAAATGAATAAATATCCATTAGTGGCATCTACCAGTATGTGCGTTTATTTGTTGATATTGTTTAACGTAGGGGTTCGATACAGATCTGTATGCTTATCGAGTTATTGTTCACAAAAGATTGTTAAACGGTTTTCGGAATTAAAAGCAAGACATTTCCATTTTTTGACTATATGTGTAGAAATTGTAATCTTTTTCCAGTCTTTTGTAGAAACCTTCACAGTTGTCCATAAAGTTGTTTCTTTTAAGTTAATTTAAAAATAAAAAAAATAATTTCGAAGAATTATTTTGGTTAGACTGGTTAAATGAATGAACATCCATTTGTGGCTTCTGCCAGTATATGCATTTATTTGTTGATATTGTTTGAGTTTTGCTTTTGATACGGTTCTGTATCCTCTTCAAGTTACTGTTCACAAAAGATCATTAAACGTTTTTCAGAGAAAAAACCAAGATTTTTCCATTATTTGGCTATTCTAGAAATTTATAAATCGTAATGTTCTTTAAGTCAAATGTAGAAACCTTGGCAGTTTTTCATGATGTTGGTTATTTAAAGCCAGTTACATAATTTTAAAGGAAATAATTTCAAGAACTTATTGGGTTGCGCTTGTTGAATAAATAAATATCCATTAGTAGATTTCATTAGCATATGCGTATTTTTGTTAATATTGTTTGAAGTCGGGTTTCGATACAGATCGATAATATCGTAACTGTTTTCTCGGAAAAAGACCATGATTTTTGCATTTTTTCAGAAAACTTTTTTGTGATTTAATTTCATTTAATTTTCTACTTAATGCGTACACTTATTTTATATTTTTAACTGGGTTGTCTATCTTATTAATGCCTGAACCACACCTTCTGTCAATCTCTGCGAAATGCATGATGAAAATAAATTAATGCGAACCTCAATTTCACTTGATGACGAAAAACCTAACTTTATGACAAAAACTTTTTGTCCATGAATCCAGTGAAATATGAGAAAATTTTTCAAGAGAGAAATTAGAGACACAATATTAAGAAGACAATCTGTGCGAAATATTATTTTTGAACAAAAAGGCTCAAACATATTGATAATTCAAAAATCAGTTATTTCGAAAAAACATATCCAAAAAGTTCAATTTATGCAAAAAGAATTACATAGAAGGTTCTCAAAATATGTTTCCTAACAACAATGTAATCGGCTTATTAGAGATAAACATATAACAAAGGGAAAAAGAGTGAGAGAATTCGGAAAGAGACAATCAAGCCATCGTCCTTCCTATTTCCTTTTTTTTCTCTGTATTTTTTATACTACTTTGCAACCAACATATTTCGAGACCATTTTTGATCTTCTTATCAGGGTATTCACTATAGGATACTACGAGTAAATATTTATGTCATGTGCTTAATATTAGTAATGTATGTAAATATGAGCTTGAAGTGTCTTATCATAATGGTATTTAAATTTGTTTTCTTTTCTTCTTTTTAAATGAATTTTCACTTTCAATTTTTTCGTATGAATGTCAATCCCTATTCGGAAATCTTTTATGTATTTCAATAATTGTTTGAAATGGCAATGATCAAAATATTGTAATAATAAAAATTTGATAAAACTATCAAAAGTGTTGTTGTAACTCGAAAGATCTCTTTTTAAATTGATTGCATTATTGCCTCTATGCTTAGACAGAACGCTATGATATTTCTCATTTCTATAAAAATTATTTTGATGCTCATCTCTCCCTATCCTTAGCGGTCTTCTTGTTTGACCAATATATACTTCCTTGCAAATCCTATATTTTATTTTATAAGCTACATTTTGTCTTTATATTTTGTCACGTATATCCTTTCCCAATGTAATAATTCCGTTATTTTTTAATGGAATTCTTTAAATTGCATGTAAATCGAGTTTTCCTGGTGATGATCTCAAGGCCTTTGAAATTTAAATCGAAATAAGGTCGAACAACCGTGTTCAATCTATCGAAATCTCTTATTTCTTTGTTTTTTTTATTGTTATCTTTTTGATTTATCTGATTAATTCTGTTGTTTATATGTTTTTCAATGAATGATGGTGGATAATGGTTCAAGAAAAGGATCTGTTTGCATAATTCTATATTTTTTTCTATGGAAATTTTGATGTGAAAATGCTATAACTCTATCAACCATATTTTTCATAATCGCAATTTTCATTTATATTAGATGATTTGAAAGAAAACGTAAAGTGCGTCCTGAAAATGATGGTTTTCTATACTAATCAGTTATAATTCTATCATAATTTGTTTGGATCAAAGTTAAGTCTAAAAAATTTAGTTTATTTTCTTTTTCCAATTCTAAAGTAAATTGTTATCTCGGATGTATACTATTAAAGGCATGTAAAACTATATTGATTTTACTTGCTTCTACACAAAGAACAGAATCATCGAGATATCCCGCACAAAAAAGACTTTGAAGTCCCACTTCTTCAAATTTGTCGTTCATCAGATTTTTCATGTTATCAAAAACTGTATTTTCCAAGTCTTCCATGACAATTTCAGTTGAAATAGGCGAGAGAACAGATACTATTGGTGTTGAAACTGTGTGTTGCTTTATGCAGTCTCATCTTTTTTTAATTGATTCTTTTACTTTATCGAAAGGAATGTTTGGGAACATCGCAATTACATCAAAAGAAACTAGAATATATTTTTGAGGAATTCCTTCCATGAGTTCAAGGAAAACTGCTCTATTTTTTACAGTGTTTTTTGAGATTGATATTGATTTTTTAACGATGTTACAAGTAATTTTTCTAATTTTCTTGTCGGAGAATCTATTGCTGATATTACAGGTCTTAATGGATAATCAGCTTTATATGCTTTCATCTTGAGTTCGGATCTAATTGCCGTTCTCAGAGTGTCGGTTTCTTGGTCAACTCTCAGAAGAAAATTACTCTTGTTTGGTCTCTAATGAGCTGATGATACTGTTCTTTGGAAACATAATTTTCTCATTTGAAGTATTTTTGCAAAATTTATCTGCACAAATTGAATTCTTTTACTACGTTTTGTGTACTCTGATTTTTGTAACATACTTCCTTTTAAGGCTTTTTGTAAAATTCTGTTACACAATTTCATTTTCTTTGAGTTTGATTATAAAGATTCCTTTCTGAATAGGAAAATGTGATTCCTTGGTTCAAAGAAGCGTACCTCCTTCTTAGCGTACGATCCTAATATGAATTGATTCAAAGAACCAAGTACTTCATTTAAAGAAAAAAGAGCATCATTTAAAACACAACGTTATTTATAAAAATTAGCGCAGCTTAAAGTAAAACAAATACTTCACTGACCTTCTTAAAACCTTATATTGACTATTGGCTTTCAGAAAGAGCAGATTATAATGTCTATCAACATTTATTGTCAATGCTCTAGTGACTCATGTTTCAACGAATCGTTCAATATTATTTTAATGATAACAGCATATTGCGTGCAAACCGTGAATCAGAACTCGATTATTCAGTTTTTCCCTCTTTTTTCAAGTCTTGAATCGAATCGAGGGCAAAGATAAGATGGCACGAAGGTGGTAACAAAGAAAACCTTCTGTGATCGAATAAAAATTTACTGCGCCGCTATCGAACTGAGAGAATTATAAGATCCCTAAATTCTAATTCAAATAAGGAATTTGGGGACCCGTTATGAAATTATTTTATTATCACAATGATTGCTTACCCAAAAATTAGTATAGGTTATCTACGGTTTCAGATGGTGCTTACCTGAAACATAAAAGTAGGAAAAAAATAAATAAGGACGAAAACCTCAAGCATTTGAGATTACTTTTTCTATATTTAAAAATATTCCTTAGAGTTAAATTAGTTTCAACACAGGTGATTATTTTTCTTCATTGTTTTTTTCTTCAGGGTGTCTTCGAAACTTCATTTAAAAAATTTCCTGAACGTTTCCCTTATTAATTTTCCATTTTCCATCACCATTAATGTTCAAGGACCGAAATTATAATCTTATAAAATTTTTACAAGTGACCGAAAGTGATAAAAAGTGAAAAAGAATTCCTGATTTAATATTCAGAAAATAACTAAAAATCATCAAGTTAATTAATAATTTGACTAACGTTAGTTTGAATTTTAAAAAATTCGATGAGATTTATGAGAATGCCAAGTAAATGTTGACAAATTTAGGATAAATTTATTAGACTTCAAAAAAATTCGAGTTAAATTCAAAAGAATTCAAATGAATTGGAGAAACATAAAAAATTCCTCTGATTTTAGTAATATTGGAATGAATTTAGAGGAATTTAATAGAGATGAGAAAAATATTCGCTGATATTCATGAAAATTTCAGGTGAAGTAAAAAAATTCAGTGAAATGAAAATAATTTAAATCTAAGAAACAATTAATTAAATTTAGCACGTTTAAAATGAATTTACAAAAAGTCACAGGAATTCAAAAGAATTTGATAAAATGCTTCAGGATGAATTAGAGACTATGAAAAATTCAAAAAAAACAATTTCAAAGAATTCAAAAGAACTCAGGATAAATGAAAAACCATTCAGGGTGAATTCCAAATGAATTCAAATAAATTGCCAAAAATATTTAAAATCTCTTCAAATCTTTGAAACCCTATGAAATCATTCACTTGTCATAAATAAATTCTTTGAAATCGAATAAAATATTATGAAATCCCGTCAAATTCTATGGAATCTGATGATTTTTCCTGAAATCCTCGAGAATTTAAAAAAAAAAAAAATTATTTTAACATTCATTTAAAACAATTAAAATCATTAGAAATCGCCGCCCAAAAAATGTAATCTCTTTATAATGCCTTGGAATCTTTTAAAAAATCCCAGAATATTTCAAACCCTTTAAAATTCCTCCAAATTATTAAAATCAATTACAAATTTTTTTTAAATCTTCTAAAATTCCCTAAAATATTTCAAATTCTTTTAAATTTTTTGGCATCCCTTCAAACTTTTTAGAGTTCTGGAAAATGCGTTGGAAAAATTTATAATAGTCTTAAATATTTAAAATCCTTTGCAGTTTTTATAATCGCTTGAAAATTATTTTGGATTTGTGAAATATAAAAAAATCTGCAAAATCCTTTGAAACCCCTTCAAATTATTAAAATCTTTTTAAAATGCCTTAAATATTTCAACTCTTTAAAATCTTTTGAAATTCTTCGAAATTTTTGTAAGCTCTTGATAATTCCTTGAAATTTGTTGAAATACCTTTAAATTCTGAAAATCCTTTAGAATTCGTTCAACCTAATTAAATCTACTTAAAATATCAAAAAATATATCAAACAGTTTTGAATCCTTTGAAATTTCTTGAAACTGTTTAAATCTCTGGAAAATTCCTTGGCATTTTTTTAAATTCCTTAAAACGTTTAAAATTCTTTAGAATTACTTTAAATTATTAAAATCTATTCAAAGAACTCTAAAATATTTGAAACATTTTAAAATATTTTGGAATTACTTGACATATTTTAAAACTCTGAAAAATTCCTTAGAATTTTCAAAAATATCATAAAATTTGAATTTTTTTTTTAAATCTCTTCAAATTATTGAAAGCAAATTAAAATTATTTGGAATCTGTCAAAATTGTTCGGAATGTTTTGAAATATTCTCGGTTTTTCACAACGTTCGGAAATACCTTGAAATATTTTATAATTTTTGAAATCCTACGAAATTTCTCAATTCTTGTGAATGCATTATCTGAAATGTTTTAAATCATAATAAAATGCGATTAGGACTTTCAAAATCCTTAAATTCCTATAATTCTCTGGAATTCTTCAAAATCCCAATAAAATTTTTTTGAATTAAAATTTTTGGAAATTCCTTCAAATTTGTTAAAATACTTGAAAATGCCTCGGAATCTTCTAAATTATTCTAAGCTATTTTAAATTCTTTAAAACCTTTTGAAATCCCTCAATTTTTTTTTTCAAATTTAAATATTTATATTCCTTGGAATTAATATATATATCAAATACTTTGAAATCCCTTAAAACTTTTTAAAACTTATGAAAATTCCTTGAAATTTTTTAAAGCATCCTAAACTCATAAAATCCTTTAGAATTAGTTTAAATTATTGACATCTATTTCAAAACCCCTAAAATATTTTAAGCTCTTAAAAAAAGTTTGAAATCTCTTGAATTCTTCTATTTCAAATATCTGTAAAATTCTTTGAAATACCTTCAAATTATTAAAATAAATTGAAAAGTCAGTGTAATATTTTAACATCCCAAATTTTTTTTCATCTTCAAAATATTTGGAAATACCTTGAAATATTTAAAAAAAACTTTGAGATCCTAGAAAATTCCTCAATTCTTGTAAATAAATTTTTCTGAAGTCCATTAAAATAATACCAAATCCCGTGCAATTACATAAAATCTAATGATATTTCCTGAAATATTGGAAAATTTACTAAAATACTTTAGAGATTTTAAAAGTCCTTAAAATCATTGAAATCCTCGTAAAATCTGAAAAAAATCACTTGGAATCTTTAGAAATATTCTAAAACCGTATAGGTCTTACAAAATTTTTCTATATTTTCCGCAATTTAGGGAGATTCTTTCAAATCTTCTGTAAATCATTTTGAATCCCTGAAAATCATTCTAATAATTAAAAATTCCTTGAAAAATTTGTGATTACTCGAAAACTTTGTTGAATTTTTTCAAATGACCCTAAAATATTTCAAATCTTTTGAAATTCCTTGAAACTTATTATTGCTCTTGACATTCCTTGAAATTTTAAAAAATACTCTGAAGTTCTTAAAATCCTTTGTAATCGCTTCAAATGATTGAAATCTATTTAGAATACCCTAAAATATTTCAAACCCTTTGAAATTCTTTGAAATCCCCTGAAATATTTTTAAACTCTTGAAAATTCCTTGGATTCTTTTTGAAACCTTAAAAATGGTAAAATTCTTCAAAATTAATTCAAACTTTTGGAATCTATTTAAAATACCCTAAAATATTTCAAACTTTCTGAAACATTTTGAAATCCCTGTTGAAATTTTTTTAAACTCTTGAAAATTCTTTGGAATTTTTTTAAATACCCTAAAATTTGTAGAATTCTACGAAATTACTTCAAGTTATTGTAATAAATTGAAAATTCTTTGAAAATTTTTTAAATATTCTAAAATTTGTAAGATTCTTCAAAATTTTTGGAAATACCTTGAAATATTTCAAAATAATTGAAATCCCTTAATTCTTGTGCAGGAATCTATATGAAATTCATTAAAATCCGTGAAATTACTTGGAATCTTAAAAAATATTTTTAGAACGCACAGGTCCTATAAAATCATTCCGTATTTTCCGAAATTCTAGAAAATTCTTTAAAATCTCATGAAAAATTTTCTGAATCCCTTAATATTATTAAAATCCTTTGGAATGCCTCAAAATTATTAAAATCTGTTGAAAATTTCATGGAATCTTTTAAAGTACCTACCCGAAAACATTTCAAAATAATTCTAAAAAATTCAGAAATTGGTATAGACCTAAAATCAGCAGTGGTTAACACATGGGTTAATCAATTGAAAGAAAGGTGACTTAAGTGATATTTTCATTTAAGAAAGTGACTGTAGACACTTTGTCACAAAATTCCTGACTATTCCCTGATTTCCAGATTATCTGTGACCTGCAGTCACCCTGATTCTTCCTTAAAAATTCCTGAATTTGTTTGGAAAAATACCTAAAAAGGACCTGATATTTTGAGATCCAAAGTCTCTAGCAACCCTCTAATTCGCTATTAGATCAATTCAAACAAATTAAATTGCAATACGTTCTGAGACTACCTATAAAAAAGTCAGTCAGGTTACAAAAAAAAAATCTTGTTCCTTGAGTGAATTGTTGGACAGAGAATGGGGAAAGGAGAATCCCCTAACTCTAACCGTGCATCAGAGCAGTAACATTAGATTACCCATCCCCAACGTCTGGACTTTTCTCTCTTTGTCTCTTTGTGGCGCAGGAAAGGGAAAACAATCTTTGGTGGAAAACAGCGCCGTGGAATAATTTATCGGGGGTGAGCCGAAGTTGGCGAGAGAGCAACCAAGGGCTAAACCACCCCCTTATCTATCACTCGCCAGCCCCTTTTCCAGGGATCTATATAGGGCGCATTCGAGTGACCCTACCTGCATTGGGAGGCAGAGAAATGGGAATTACAACTTACTTGGAGAACTTGCGGGCTGTTTCTGAGAAATATGTTCACTTTCCTAAGTTATGGTTGTCCTAAGGACCTAAGCCTATTATCGTAATCTAGCGGACATAAGAGCTCAGAATCTTAGCTATAACTTCCCTAGAGAAACCAACTTATCAATAATGCAATTTATTAACAATACTTCTCCAAAAATTATTGACAAAGAAAAAAATAATAATTGACGAGAAAAAATTAATGTCTCAGGCTTAAGATGGTTACAGCCCAATATGTCGAAGGCATTTTTGGTTAGAGTTGGATTTTTTATACATATATTTTTTTTTTGAATGGTATGCACGGCGCTGTCCCGGTATATATTATCAGCCACGGATGCATTATTATAATGCAATCGAATGATCTGATAAGAGCGTGTGCCCTGACATATTGGGCAAAGCCTGGTTTTTACCCCATCATTCACGGACTGGGTTGCAGTCAAGTGCATGATGGGGCGACCTACGGCTTGAGGTGAGATCCGAATCACCAGAACCTCGGTAAAGGTACATAGAAAAATTTCAAGAGGTACCGGCTCAGGGATCGAATCCCGGACCTCTAAGCTGAAGTCCAAGCATGTAAACAACTAAGCCACCGAGGCTCTTATTATTATTATTATTATTCTAAGATTTTTATCGTATCATGAACACATTATACTTATCAGCCCTAGAGTGTTCAAAGAAAACAATTAAACCTTTGACCCTTATGGCTGAGGACGCTTTACATTTTACCGTCACAGAATTAATTTCCCTTGGCCTTTGACACCCTATCATGGACCAGGGTGGACGCTAAACTTCATTTCCAATTTTCACTGCATTTTTTCTGACGAATTTTTCATTTTCACTGAATTAATATTTGAAGAACCGTATTTTGATCTTGTAGAATTTTTAACAAAGCATCATTTATAAATGGAATAAAAAAATTTCGAATTCAAATTTGTAGTTTTAAATCCATTTAGTTATCTCAACCATGAAAGATGGATTTTCAATCTGAAATAGTTAAATTTTCAACAAAATAGTTGAATTTTTTATCGAATTGTTGAATTTTCAACCTAAAAAGATGAATTTTCAAACAAAAGATCAAACTTTCACCCAAAAATAATTAATCTTAAACCAAAAGAGATGCATTATCCACCAAATAATTGAATTTTTCATAAGAAAGTTGAATTTTCAATAAAAAGGGTATTAATTCATATCTCAACCAAAAAGACGAATTTTTAACTTAACAGTTAAATTTTCAACCAAATAATGTATTTTCAGAAAAATACGTTTATCCAAAATTGTTGAACTTTCAAAGCACAAAACGAATATTTTGTACAAGAGTTGAATTTTTAACCCGAACAGATTAATTTTCAACAAAAAAGTTAATTTTCAACCAAACAGTTGCATTTTTAACCAAAGAGTTGCATTTTCAACCAAAGAAGGGGAGCATTCCACTAAGAAGATCCGTGTTCTTTTAAAAAAAGACAAATTTTCAACTCAAAAAGATCAATTCTCAACCTAAAATCGAAAACTTACATTTTTAGTTTAAAAACTTAATTTTGAACAAAAAAAACTATTGTAAAAAAGACAGAATGTGTACCAAAAAAAAATTAATTTTCAATGAAGTACTTTAACTTTTAACTAACAAGACCAATGCTCAACCAAAAAGACGAATTTTCAAATAAATAGTTTATTTTTCAACCAAAGAGATGAATTTTCAACTAAAATTATGAATCTTCAATGAAAAAAATGGATTTTCAACAAAGTAGCTCAAGTTTCAATCCAGAGGTTTAATTTTAAAACCAAAAAGACGAAAGAGACGAAATTTCAACCAAAGTATTAAACTTTTAACCAAAAACGACCATTTTCTTTGGTTAAAAACTTGTCATGTTTGGTTAAAAGTTGAACTACTTTGTTAAAAATTCTTTTTTTTTGCTTACACATTTATCATTTTACTTGGAAATTTCATAACGCGCAAATATTAATTTTCAACCAAAAAGATAAATTTTCACAAGAATAATTTAATTTTCAACAAAAGATATCAATTTTTAACTGAAATGATAAATCAGCACAGAAGCACACAACCCAGAAGTTGAAATTTTCAACGAAAAAGAAGAATTTTCAATTAATAAAGAATTTTCAGTCAAGTAAGGAAAAAAAATATTCATCCAGATTGCTGAACTTTTAAGCCAAAAGTATTTTCAGTTATAAAAATTAATTTTACATAAAAAAGAAACGAATTTGTCAACAAAGTACTTGAACTTTCAACCAACGAAATAAATTTCCATCTAAAATGACGAATCTTTAACTGGAATAGTTAAATTTCCAGTTCAAAAATTAATTTTATAATAAAAAAAAATAAAAATTTCCACCAAGAAGATGACTTTTCAACTAAAATGATAAATCCTCAAAAACAAAAATTATTTTTTAGGAAGTGTCTACGCTTACCTAGAGTGACCACGTGGCTTGATTGGAAAATCAGGACATTATTCCACTTCTCACTCTTTTCAACCATATTAAGTTATTTAAAAAACAGGGTTGCTACAAAATACCAATTTCGAAATTCCCTCACTTTTCCATGACCAATTTTTCATCGTTTTCGACCGTTATTAATTTTTTTTCAGGTTAAAATTTCAACCAGTAAGATTAATTTTCTACCAAAAAAGATAATTTTTTAACCAAATACATGAAAAATGTATATATTTTCAACAAAATACATACATTTTCAACTAAAAAAGGTACATTTTCGACCAGAAATGCAATAGTTACATTTTTAGTTAAAAAATTAATTTTTAACAAGAAAAAAAAAAGAATTTTCACCAAAATGAATTTACAAGAAAAATGTAACAGTTGAATTCAACCAAACAGTTGAATTCAACCAAACAAAACAGTTAATTTTTTAATTAAAGAAATGAAACGAAAAAATGAAATAAAAATTCAACCAAAATTCGAATAGTTAAAAAATTAATAGTCAATTAAAATTTCAATGAAAAAATGTTCAATTAAAAACGAATTTTCGACAATAAACGGTTTTTGAAAAAAATGGTGAATCAACAAAAAAAATTAATTTATAACAAAGTAGTTCCACTTTCAACTAAAGTATAGTTAATTTTACAACAAAAGATGTAATAGTTGATATGTAAACCAAAAAAGATTTCAATTCGAAACGAAAAACAGTTGAATTCAACCAAAGATGACGAATTTTCAACAAAATAGTTGAAAATCCTCAATTAAAAACCATTAGTTTTCAACCTAGCAGTTGCATTTTTCGCCAAAAAAGATGGAATTTCGAGACAACAGATGAATTTTGAAACCAAAAAGACGATTTTTTAACCAAGAAAGATTTTTGAGTCATTAAAGAAAAAACTTTCATCCAACATGTGTAATTATCATACCAAAAAGACGAATTTTCAATTTTTTTCCAATTTCATATTCATTTTCAATAAAAAAAGCTAATATTGGACCACGTTTGTGGAATTTTTAACCCAGAAAAAAGCATTTCTAACAAAAAAATTGAATTTTCAACCAGAAAGATTGACACTCTTGTTTTTTTTTAAATTGTTGAATTTTTGAACAAAATAATAAAATTTTATGTTCATTCCCTAAGTTTATAAATTATATACAAATTTTGACCATTCCGAGAAATTTTCAATAAAAAAGATGAATTCTTAACAAAAAATGTGATAGTTAATATTTCAATCAAAAAATATTTTATTCAAAAAAAAAAAAAGTTTAATCCAACCAAAAAGACGAATTTTCGAACGAAAGGGATGAATTTTTAACAGAATATTTAAATTTTCAACGAATTAGTTAGTTTTTTTAACAAAATAGTTGAATTTTTAACCGGATAGTTGAATTTGCAACCTACAAAGATGAATTCCCAACGGAAGTAATGAAATTTTTAACTAAAATTTTAAATTCTTCAGTTTTAAAAGTTTTCAACAAAAAATTAAAAATGATGAAATAGATCACTACATAAACCATGAAATATTTCTTCTTGAATTTTTTAAATGAGGTTTTAAATACTCGTGAATATAAAAATTCTTTTGAAGTCAGATCTGTTTGTAAAAAGCAGATGTTGTAACTCATGTGACATTTTTATTGATGTTGGAATTACCTGGAAGGATTCTAACCAAAGAGTATATCGCAAATCTGATGCTGATCCCTATGATTCGCGGAAATATTGTCATTTTCAGCGTTTTGCGTTATCGGTCGATGGGCGCATGCCAGGATTCTTGGTAGGGAAGATATCGCTTATCAGTATCAGCGAGCCTTCGGCCTATCGCAATGCAAACACTCTTGCAGACATAACCGAACTTGATCATCGAGTTGTCTTCCACGCACGTGCACTTATAATCGATGAAATCAACACCCATTTTAATATCTGAGACGTAGTTTCAATTACAATCAAATGAAAAGACAAAACACTAAGATCATCCGAATCATAATGAATTTGAGAAATTAGCAGTTATTGTAATCAAGTCCATACAAAGTTTCATGGAAACAAAATTTAACAATTTTGATCATTTAGGGGTCATTCATATATGTAATATGACGTGAAGCTTTTTTGGATTTTTATTAGAAGCGCTCGCATTGGCTTGAAAATTTGGTCAGAGAAGTGGAAAACTGCAGAAAACCCTCCAGCACAGCCGGTTTCAGACAAACGAGTTTGGATGTAGACATTTGATAGCATCGAGTGCCCACATTCATCCGTAATCACATCCCACATTCTACCGTAACAATTGACAATGCCCCCCCCCCTTCTAATGGTAACGTCACTTTAAGTAACCTGATGTTTTCACTATAAATACAACATATTCTAGTAGTTCAAACATTCTAGACAATTTTTTATTATACAGTTTTCGATGACAAATTTTATATAATTCATTTTCGCTTATAAGAAAGATTTGTAAGTACTTTCACCCTGTAAAGCCCAAATCGAATCAGCGACGCACATCTCGCGACCACTGCTTGTTAGTATGAAATGGTTTAATAATGGTTATTTGTAATAACTCTTCAATAATTAATAATTATTCACTAATACCAATAAAATTAAAACACTGCATCTACATTTTTTGTTCAACAAAGTAAACTTACTCAAAATTTTTCTGAAATTTTGTAACCATGCAAAATAGAAAAAACATTGCTTTGAAATATTTTATATTCTTTTTCTAAATGTTAGGAAATTATTTGAAATGTTTTGAAATTCTGTTCACGTTTCTTTTAAATTAAATTTTGCAAAATAAAAAATCATTTGATATATTTTTACGCATCTTAGGAAAAATTGGTTATACTCTTGAAACCTATCAATATTCTTAAAACGCTTCAAAATTTTGTTTTGAATTCGCATACCAAACACCCAGTCTCCAATTATCGCCTGAAACTTGACCTTTACCGTATGCATGCCTTTCGTCAATCAAAGTTGCTGTCAATTTCGAGGCTTTTTTATTGTTTTTATTATTCATTGTTTAAAGTTTATGCCCAATTTCCACCTTTATGCGAGAAATTTATTTTGCGAGTCTAAACTATGTTGAAATTAAGTAGTTAGTCGTCGTAGGGTGTAGAGTCTAGTTATAACGTCAGTCCCACCAAACTTCCGTTACTGGAGGGGAGAGTGTGGGGACAAGTGGAACCGAGAAAGTCATAGTTGGTTGATGTTTCATACTCAAAAAGTCACCAGCCATCAGTAGTGTAGTATTAAATGGGAGTTTATATGTTCCCATCTGCCAATTCCTGGCCTTCCTCTAGGCACGAAACCAAAAACTTATAATATACATTTTATAAGTTAAGTTAGATATTAGGGAAATATTAACATTTGTTCATCTTCAATATTTTTGAGAAACTGTTTTACATTTTTTAAAAACTTTAATTACCATATCGATCAAACGATCTTTAGAATTTATTGAACTGTCAAGAAGCTTAAAATATCTGATAAAAACAAGATCAAGAAAGCTTTAATTTCAATATGTAATAAAAACTGATCCTTTTGTCGTTTTTGTCCTTAAATCCAGCAAAAGATGAAAACAAATTTTTCAAAAATTATTCTCAATAATCACACTCGACAAAAATTAAAATTTCATTTTTCTGAATATATTCAGATTTCAAAATACGACTTTCTAGATCAAGGAGACAATGCATACTCTGAAACGTCTCTCATTTCACGCTAATCTTAAAAAAAAACGGGGAACACAGCTTCATAAAACAGATATTATTAAAGCCAAGTGTTGAAGAATTACTTTAAAGTATGCATTAAAATATTTTCACAAATTTACAAAATAAATTTCTCACATTACTAAAAAATCGTCTTTCAAAATCAGTGAATATATTCAGAAGAATAAAATTTTAATTCTTGTCCAATGTGATTATTAAGAATAATTAAAAAAAAAGAGTTTCCGTCTCTTACTGGATTTCGGGACAAAAAGAATAACAACATCGCGAAACGTCGCAAAATAATTGAGGAGTTTTATTATCAACCCCAGTGATGAAAAAAAAAAGAAACAAATCTTCAAACTAAATATGGAGGGTGATGGATATTTCCATACCAATAATACAAGTCTTGGATCTAACATAGACTTTACACGACGAAACACATCAAATTTTTTCCATCATATTGAACAAGTTTATGAAATGAACAACAAATTACTTCTAAAACAATTTATGAGGTGCAGGTACAATGATTTGATTCCACATCACAATCAAAATTTGTGTACACATTATTCAAAAAGTTTCTCCTTTCATAGTTATATTCATATAAAAAAAGTTTCATTGCATACAATAACTATACATCTAAAAAAATCTTAAAAATAGAAATTTGAGATATTAATTATCATATCCAATATTTAAATAAATCACTAGTAAAAATCAAAAAACAGATTATGAAGTCCGGAATAGAATATTATACTATAATTTTTTTTTAAATTGTCTAGTACTAAATATAATACCATCATAGGCAATTGTAATGTTCATCATAAAAGAAAGTTTCATACTTTGCTATTAGAAAATGATAGTGGAAAAACTATAAACAGAGACTCTAGGTTCAAGAACCTGTTTGAAAAACAAATTCCGGTAGAGGTTATTGATACTGTGTTTCTGGGTCCGAATCATTGTGTACCGCCTAAATTTTCTACTAAAGATGCGATTGTTTCTATTCAAAATTTAGAAAGATCACTACAATCATTAGACATAAATGATTCCATCAAAAACGAAAGAAGAAATAATGTGACGAATAATATTTGTAATATCATGAATCATGACACTCACATATCTGTCGAAGAAAGGACTTTTGCCAAAAGTTAAAAACAATTAAATTCTTTATCCAAAATAATTCTGATATCCTTTTCACAACTGCAGATAAAGGAAATCTAACAGTTTGCATGAACAAAGCAGATTATTTAAAAAAAAAAGCTCTGCCTTTTATTAGATTCCAATACTTATAAAAATTGAATAATAATCCTCTTAAGAAATTAGAAGAGAATACCTCAAAAATATTAAAAAATTGGAACTATGACAACTTATTACAATTTGAATATTATAACAATGAGTTAACTTTGATCAACACTACACTAGCTTGATTACACTTGATTAATAGTCCAACTTATGTTTTAGCTAAAGTTATATATACAATGATCTAAAAAATATAATAAAAACTCCTAATTGAAACATTAAAAATATCTTCGATTTGGAAGAAAAGTTAAATAACATAACGATAGATAGTGATCACATATTTATGGCCTTAGATGTCAGTTCGTTATTTACTAATGTTCCTTGCTCGTTGGTGTTGGAGAGCCTTGATAAAAGATTTCATGATATTCAGACTAATTGCAAAATTCCTTTCGAAGAGATAAGAGAATGTATAAAATTCCTTTACGACAATACTTATTTCGTTTTTAATAACAATATATATCAACAAATTCATGGTACTCCTATGGGTACACCCATTTCACCGTTACTTGCAGATATGGTCATGGATGACCTGGAAAATAGTTGTTTGAAAATACTAAAATAAAAATATAATATACAGCTCCCCTTTTATTAGATAGGTCGACGATACGATCTTATGTGTCAAAAAGAAGCATATTCAGCTAATGACCCATATTTTTAAATCTTATAATGTTAATTTGCAGTTTACTGTTGACCTAGAAGAAAATAATAGTATTAACTTTTTAGACATTTCCCTTCTGAGAGATAAAAATAACATTATTACACACTCGTACCAAAAACCATCCTTATCCGGCAGAACTATTAACTATTTCTCAGGTCATGCAACCCAAGTGAAAAAGAACATTGTATTCAACCTTGTTGACAGGGCAATGATGTTATCGCACCTAAAATTTCATGCCAAAAATTTAGAAATTATTATTCAACTATTGTTGAATAATGATTACCCAATAAGTTTTATAAACCAACAAATTAAAATTCGTAAATCAAAATTGAAATATTGGCCTATACAAAATAAATCTGCGCGAAAACAATTATAACTGGCCCGTCAATCAAAAGTCAGTTTACCATTCATACAAAAATTCTTAGCTAAAACATCCGACTTTCTCAAAAAATTTAACATAGCTACGATTCCCTCGATAAAACCTTCCTTGTCATCTATAATTAGACTAGGTGAAGATAGGACTAAAAAATGGGAAGAAACCAACGTTGTTTACAAAATTCCTTGTAAAAACTGTCCTGCTTCTTATGTGGGTGAAACTAAGAGAATGTTAAAAACGCGTATAAATGAACATAAAAACAAAACAAAAACTAATTTGTTATTAATGTACATCGTAGCACACACAACCATGAATTTGATTGGGTAAATACCAAAATACTTGATTTTGAGTCTAACTGGAAAAAACGTCTAATTTCCGGAATGATATATATTCAGAGCAATAATAATGGTATTAAGAAAATAGAGGATATTTATAAATTGAATCACTTGTGCAATCCAGTAATTCTCAATTTAAAGTCATGATTTCTTCTTACATAATTTATTTTCATACGTCATAAGGGACCAGTGCCTGAAAGTATAAGCTTCTTAATATAAATATCCCTCTGTTGTCTAATGATAGCCAGTTACGATTCTCACCAAACAGACGTGTCAACGTTCATTTTAATCTCAGACTAGTTGGAAAATTTTTTCAACTTTATATTTTTTATGTGGTTCTTACTAAAATTTTAGCCTGAAGAGGTCAGCAAACCTAGCTGATGAAACGTCGCAAAATAATTGTGGAGTTTTCTTATTTATCCCAGTGATAAAAAAAAAATCTTCAAACTAAATATGGAGGGTGATAGATATTTGCATACCAACTGAAACATAAGTTTTTATTATAGATTGACATTGAATCTTTCTTGATCTGGCTTTCATCAGATATTTCAAACTGTTTGACAGTTAAATGAATTCTAAAAATTGTTTGAGTTTTTGATAAAAGTTTCATCTTTTTTCCAATGTATAGTCGTTTTCAGAAATAGTGAAGATAGCTTGGAATTCAATTGATATTAACATAACATGCGAATATTCCCTATTAGTTTCTCATTAAAATTTCTCTGATGAGGACCCCTAAATGGCTTTGTAACATCTTGGATCCTCGCAGCATAAAAAACACGAAGAAATAATAAAGAAAGGAGAACGAAGTGGTTTGCTCATCTCTATTCTTTTTTTCTCCCTTTTTTTAATCGTCATATATCTGCTTCTAATAAGCCGTTTTACAATGTGATTTAGAAACATATTTTTCTCATTGTAATTTCTCCTGCGCAATTATGTTACACAAATTTGACTTTCTTTTTTAAAAAACGGTTTTTTAATGAACACACTTCTTTTCAAGCTTTGTTATGCAGTTTTGTTGAACAATTTGATTGTTAAATTTTTTTTTTTTTTTAATTTACTTTCAAATATTTAATAAACAGAAACATTGAGCCATAGATCCTGTTGTCGTTCTCTAGCGCTCGGTTCTTTTTACGGTTCTCAAAAGTTCGATTCTTAGTCAACCCAAAGATATATTTGAAGATGTTTTGCTTCAGCGAATGTTGGCAGTAATGCTGTGCTTCTTGCAATTCAAACTTGCACATTCAACGATTTCATATGTCATGATGCTCGTTTGTAAAACAATATTTAGGTAATTTGAATCTATAAATAATCTCATAAACCATTCCATGTGCACTCTCAGCTTCAATCCTTGCCAAAAAAAGAAATGTAGTGACTTTTAAAGCTAGAAAATTGAATTAAAACCTAATATATTATGATGAAACTCAGAATTTCTACAAAATCTTAATTTTAAAATTCCCAGACTTTCCCTGACTTTTCCCTAATCCCTGACTTTTCCCTGAACAACTTTTCATTTTTCCTGCTCGTTCTTAATTTTTCTTTTAGGTAGAAAAACCACCTTGCATCTAGAATATCGAAAATGTTAATGTAAAACCAATTTTTGTTCCTAAATTTCTTTTCAATGCTTTTAGTGACAACAATAAAACAGAATTTTATAAGGGATCATATAGAAGTTACGTAAACTCAACTAAAAAAGATAAATTTTGAACCAAACATGGAAGAATTGAATTTTCAGTCAAAACGATTCATTTTCCACGAAGAAAAAAGAATTTAAAAAAAAAAATGTTTTAATTTTTAACCAAAGTGAATCTTCAATAAATGAAAGCACTTTCAACGAAAAGTAGAATAGTTGATATTTAAACCAAAATATATTTAAGTTTTCAATGAAAAACAGTTGAATTAAGCCAAAATTTACACCTTCAACCAAAACAGACTAATCTTCAAACCAAAAAGCCGAATTTTTAACAAAATAGTTAAATTTTCAGTCAAAAAGACGAACTACCTGCAAAAAATTAGAGTTTTAAAACCAAAAATATGAATTTTTAACAACAACAAAAATTAATTGTTCAGTTCAAGAAATTAATTTTTACTTAACATGAATTTTCAACCAATCAGTATAATTTTTAACCCAAAATATCAATTTTCGACCAGAAGGACAAATTTTTAACAAAATACATGAATTTCAAACTAAACAAAAAACATTCTAAACACAAATAGAATAGTCAAATCTTATGTCACAAAAATAAATTTTTAAGAAAATAGTTCAACTTCCAACCGAAGAAATTAAATTTTAACCAAAAAGATGAAGTCTCAACTAATGAGATTACTTTTCTACCAAACAAGGCAATTTTTGAACCGAATGATATAAATTTTCAACTAAACAGATGAATTTTCAATCAAGAAAATTATATTTGAAAAAAAAAATAATAATTTCCAACCAAAAATGGAATTGTTCAATTTTCAGGTAAAAAATTAGTCATTCACAACGGAAGAAATGAATTTTTGAACAAAAAGACACTTCCGACTAAGCACACACACACACTTCCGACTAAGCAGTTGAATTTTTAACCAAAAAAGATCGATTTCGAAAAAAAAAATTAGTAATTAATATTTAATCAAAAAAGAATTTTAATTTCAAATCCATAGTAGTTAAATTTATAACACAAAGGACGAATTTTCACCTAAAACTGATAAATTTTCAACAAAACAGGTGAATTTTCAATCAAGAAGATTATATTTCTACAAACCAAAAAATTGACGAAAAATGAAATAGTTACATTTTCAGCTAAAAAATTAGTTTAATAGATAAGAAAAAACGTTTTCAACCAAGGAACTTAATTTCTAAACAAAAAAAAGACAAATTTTGAACCCAAAAGATCAATAATATTCTAACCCAATAGACAAATTCTTTTAACAAAATGCATGAATTTTTAACCATATAGTTTAATTTTCAACTGTAGAAGATGAATTTTTAACCAAAAATGGAATAGTTAAATTTTCAGTTTAAAAAATTAATTTCGAAATAGAAAAACATATTTTTTGAAAAAGGTAAATTTTCTACAAAAACAGGTTTTTCAGCATCAACCGAAAAAATAAATCTGTGTTAAAGTAGTTCCACTTTTAACTAAGTAGTTGAATTTTCAACCAAATAATATAAATTTTAGACAAAAAAATTAATAGTTCAGTTCAAGATATTAATTTTTAATTCAAGTAATGAATCTTCAACCAAAAAAAATGAAGTTTTAACCTGACAGGTGAATTTTCAACCCAAAAGATTAATTTTTTAACAAAAAGATAAATGCTCAACCAAATACATGAATTTTAAACTAAAGAAAAATGTTAATAAAAAAAAGAATAGTTAAATTTGCTGTTAAAAATATAAATTTTCAAGAAAACAGTTAAATTTTCAACCAAAAAAGATTATTTTTTAACAGAAACTGTAATAGTTGAGATTACAACAAAAAATTGAATTCTAAACAACAAAAAGTTTGGATTCGACCAATAAAATACAAATTTTCAACAAAACAGTTGAATTTTCAACCAAAAAGATGAAATTTTTACTAAAAAGAGAAATTTTCAACTAAATACATGAATTTTAAACTAAAAAAAAAATTTGAACCAAAAATATAATAATTGAATTTGCTGTAACAAAAATGAATTTTTAACCGATGAAATGAAATTTTAACAAAATAGATGAAGTTTCAACTAATGAGATTACTTT
The DNA here is from genome assembly GCA_932195095.1 of Andricus curvator. NCBI lineage: Eukaryota > Metazoa > Arthropoda > Insecta > Hymenoptera > Cynipidae > Andricus > Andricus curvator. The sequence continues at coordinate 106,830 of CAKNYM010051793.1, read as the reverse complement.
ATTACAATAAAAAAAACGAACTTTCAACAAAATAGTTGAATTTCCATTTAATTTTCAGTAAAAATTTAATTTTCCACCAAAATAAAATAAATTTTCAATCAACAGATGAATTTTCAACCAAGAAGGGAATAGTTAAATTTTCATTAAAAAAATCATTCTTAATTTCAAAAAAGTAATTTTTAAATAAATAAATGAATTTTCAAACAAGAAGATATATTTTCAATAAAGAAAATTAATATTCTAATACAAAAGAAGAGTTTTTAACCATAAAGTTTAATTATTAACTGAAGACGATAAATTTTCAACCAAACATGCGATAGTTGAATTTTCAACTCAAAAAATTAGTTTTTATCCTCAAACATAATTTTTACCCAATTAATAAAATATGGAACAAAAACAGGGTTTCCAACATAAAAAAAATGAATTTGTAATAATTTGATTCCACTTTCAAATAACTAGTTGAATTTTTAACTAAAAAAGAATTTTCAACAAAACAGTAGAATCCTCAACCAAAAAAGATGCAGTTTCTACAAAAATAGATGAATTTTCAAACCAAAAAGACGAATTTTCACAGGAAAATTTAATTTTCAACCAAAAAATGGCTTCCTAACGAAATTTTCAACAAAAAAATAAAATTAACTCTTACTTTTTATCAAAAATTCTCTGAATGCGTTAGATTTTCCCTAGGTTTAAATTCCCTGACTTTTTTGAATTCCCTGACCCTTATCAACCCTAAAAATCCATTTAAACTAAATATTTTAATTAAATTTAGAATTGATATCTATAAAAAAATTGGAAAACACTAAAAAATAAAAATTATAATCGAAATGAAATTATATAAATAAAAACCTCCTAGATGACGAATCGTTTTGCGAAACGTTTTGTCAAGAGATTCAAGAGGTTAATCCTCAAGAGATTAAAAAAAGGATGGGAAATAGGAGCATAGGCCCCCCATAGATTGATGAAGGCACCACGACTTTTTTTCGAGGGTGTTAAAACCCCCATAGGGTAACTAAGGGTCCTTCGCGACAACCCTCATCCCTCAATTCCTCGACTGTACTTCAGTGAAAAACAGGTTTAAAAAACAAGTGATACTTTCGAGTGCTTTTCGCATTTCAAATCGGCCCCTACCCAGCCCCTCTTGAGTTTTCCCATTCGTTTGAACATTTCTCGCCTCTCTTACTCCTACATATCCCATAAACAGCTTGAACAAACGCGCGTGATTGGATCGTGATCTGTGCCCATCTGGCTACTGAACGGAAGTGTGATTCCAATGACAAGGGGCCGGAGGGGCTTGGTTTCTCTCACTTTAGTTAAAACTTGTCGACCACTGCTAAAAAAAAATTTTTATGGCATCCAATAAGAGGGTATCTCATTTATAGGGGAAATTCAGAGCCGTAACTGGTCTTTTTTGCGATCAGGCGAAAATATAATTTGCCCCCCCCCCCCCACTCTCTGAAGAAAGCAAATAACGCCGCAGGCAAATATTTCAAAAATTTCGAGGTTGAAATGACAGGCCTCGGACTTATTTGAGAAAATCAAAATTGTTTAATGCAATTTTTTATATATTACATTCAGGGATTAACTATTTTTGTTATCTGATATACAATATACATTAGGGTGGTCCAAAAAAGCATTGCAATTTTTTTTTCGAAGTTTCATGCATATCGCCATGAAGCCCCCAATTTATTTAAAAAGATCTTATTGATAAAAAAAAATTTGAACTCAACTTTAGTTTCAATTAATATTTATCAATATTTTATTACAATTTTCATTGAATTAATTAATTAGAATACGTATCTATCATGTGAAAAAAAAGACGTTTTAGTTAATTTTATGCAGAATCGTCAATATTAGATGAACCGAGTTGAAACTCAACATTTCTCTTCATAATTAGCTACAGAATCCAAATGTATGATTACTTTTTAAATATCTCTTTATAATGGGGTCGTCCATAAATTACGTTAACAATTTTGGGTTATTTTTGCCCCCCCCCACCCACTCGTTGGGGAAAAAGGGTGCTTTTTGACAAAAATAGGTGAATAATAGGGGAATAAAATCTTTTCAATAAAATTAATGTAAATACAATATTGTGCTCAATATGAAAAATTTTAAATTTCTAAGATTTCAAGATTTTCTACCAAAGAGATGAATTTTCAACCCAAATTTTACTTTTCCAAGTTTCTGTTTTTAACATTTACTTCTAAAAAGTAAAATTTTCTCCAAGAAGACAAATTTTTTTTGAGGAAGTCAAATTTTCTACAAAAAAGCTTATTTTCATCTAAGAAAGATGACTTTTTTACAATAAAAGATAAATTTTGAATCCAACAGGACGAATTTGAAAAACAAAAATTTGAATGTTCGACCAAAAAATACGACTTTATCAAAGTAGTTGAATTTGAAACCTAAAAAGATGCATTTTCAACCGCACGATCGAATCTTCCAACAAAAAAGATTAAAATGCAACCAAAAAGAGTTAATTTCTCAAACCAAAAAAGAAGAATTTTTTAGATAACAGTTCAAATATGAATTTACTACCATAAAAGGTGAATTTTCTACCTAAACACGAATATAAATTACCAACAGATAAGAAATTAGTTTTTCACAAAAAAACGAATTTTCAACAAAAAAGATAACTTTCTAACAAAAGAGGTGCATCTTTAAAAAAATCAACAATGCAGTTAACCAAGTAGTTGAATTTGCAATAAAAAAAAATAAATTGTAACCAAATAGTTGAATTTTTAACCTAAGAAATGAATTTTTTCGCAAAGAAGATTAATGGTCTACCAAAAAAGATGAATTTTCAAAAAAAGAAGTTCATTTTCAACCAAGAAAGATATGACTTTTCTACAATAAGAGATACATTTTCCACTAAAAGTCGATTTTTCAATTAGTTGAATTAAACGAAAAAAAACTAGTTTTTAACAAAATAGTTGAATTCGCAACCTAAAATATAAATTTGCAACAATAAAGTTAAATCTTCAATCAAAAAATTGATTTTTCCACCGGGAAGATTATTGTTCGACAGAAAAAAAAAAGAATTTTCAACTAGTTGAATTGAACGAAAAAAAAAAACAAATTTTTGGCTGAATAGTTGATTTTTCAACCAAAAAGATAAAAATTCAACAAAAAAGTTAAACTCTCAACCAAAAAGATGGATTGTTCCTCCAGGAAGAATAATGTTCTATCAAAAAGACGAATTTTTAATAAAATAAATCAATTTTCAATAAAGGTGTTGAATTTTGAAGAGAAAAAGACGAGTTTCTCCTCAAAACAGTTGAATTTTCAACCCGAAATTTTAATTTTCCAAACAAAAATGTAAATTTTCTTCAAAATAGTTGATTTTTTTACAAAATAGTTGAACTTGCTTTCATGTGGGTAAATTTTTATAAAAAGACTTTCATTTTAACTAAAAATTTGAATTTTCATCTAAAAATATAAATTTTCAACATAAAGTTAATTTTCGGCTAAATTGTGAAATTGTTGAGCCTAAAAAATACAATTTTCTACAAAACAGTTAAATTTTCAAACCGAAAATATGCATTTTTAAACTTGATGATGAATCTTCAACCAAAACAAAATGAATTTTAACAAAGTAGTTCAAGTTTCAATCGGGTAGTTAAATTTTCAAACCAAAAGATGTATTTTCAGCAAAAAAGTTCAATCTTCAACCAAAAAATTAATTTTTCCACCAGGAAAATTAATGTTCGACAGAAAAAAAAAGAATTTTCAACTAGTTGAATTGAACGAAAAAACCGAGTTTTTAACAAAACAGTTGATTTTTCAACCAAAAAGATAAATTTTCAACAAAAGAATCAAATTCTCAACCAGAAAGATGAATTTTTCTACCAGAAAGATTAATGTTCTCTCAAAAAGACGATTTTTCAATCAAATATATCAATTTTTAACAAAGGTGTTGAATTTTTGAGAGAAAAAGGCGAATTCTCCTCAAAAGAGTTGAATTTTCAACCCGAAATTTTTATTTTCTAACCAAGAATGTACATTTTCTACAAAATAGTTACATTTTATTCCATGTTGTAAATTTTTATAAAAATAGTTTCATTGTCAACAAAATATTTGAATTTTCATTCAAAAATATAAATCTTCAAGAAAAAAGTTAATTTTCCGCCAAATTGTTGAACTGTTAAACCCAAAAAATGCAATTTCCTACAAAACAGTTAAATTTTCAAACCGAAAATATGTATTTTTAAACCCAATGATGAATCTTCAACCAAAACAAAATGAATTTTAACAAAGTAGTTCAAGTTTCAATCGGGTAGTTAAATTTTCAAACCAAAAGATGAATTTTCAGCAAAAAAGTTAAATCTTCAACCAAAAAATTGATTTTTTCACCAGGAAGATTAATGTTCTACAAATAAAAAAGGAATTTGCAACCAGTTGAATGAAAGAGCAAACAACGAGTTTTTAACAAAATAGTTGATTTTTCAACGAAAAACATCAATTTTCAACAAATGAATCAAATTATGAACCAAAAAGATGGATTTCTTCACCAGAAAGATTAATTTTCTATCAAAAAGACGATTTTTCAATATAATATATCAATTTTCAACAAAGGTGTTGAATTTTGAAGAGAAAAAGGCGAATTCTCCTTAAAAGAGTTGAATTTTCAACCCGAAATTTTTATTTTCTAACCAAGAATGTACATTTTCTAACCAAAAATGTACATTTTCTACAAAATAGTTAAATTTTATTCCATGTTGTGAATTTTTATAAAAATAGTTTCATTGTCAACCAAATATTTGAATTTTCATCCAAAAGTATAAATCTTCAAGAAAAAAGTTAATTTTCCGCCAAATTGTTGAATTGTTAAGCCTAGAAAATGCAATTTTTCACAAAACAGTTCAATTTTCAACCCGAAACTATGAATTTTCAACAAAAACGATAAATCTTCAACCAAACCAAAATTAATTTTCAACAAAGTTGTTCAAGTTTCAACCAGGTAGTTAAACTTTTATCTAATAAAGATAAATCCTCGAAAAAAAAATTTGACAGCTAATACTTCTACCAAAAAAGATTTTAATTTCAAATTAAAAACAGTTGGATTCATCCAAAATGATAGAATATTCGAGAAAAAAGTTAAATATCCTAAACCAAACCAGATTATTCTTAACCAAACAGTTGCATTTTTAACCAGAAAGAAGATTTTTTGACCAAGAAGATTAATTTTCTAAAAATAAAATGGTTATATTTTTATTCAACAGATAAATTTTCAACCAAAACAATTATTTTTAACAAAGTAGACCAACTTTCAACCAAGCAGTTCAATTTTTGATAAAAAAAGATGACTCATTGACGAAATATTCGCATTTTCAAGAAAATAAATACATTTTTAACCAAATGGTAGAATTTTGAACCAAACGAGACAAATTCCGAACCAAAAATATAATAGTAGACTTTTCAACCGAAAATAGTTGGATTTTCTTAATTGATTCTATTAATTCAGTTCACATTTGAAAAAAACAAAAACGAGAAAGAGGGAAAAAAGAAAAATTTCTTTAAAAGAGGATGAAAAAAAAAGAATTCTGTAAAATGGGGAATTTGAAAGAAAGTGGAAACGCAAGGGAAAAGAATATCCCTGAGATGAATAGACATCCTGGCTTTTATATTAATCCGTATTCAAATTTTTCAACTTTTAAGTTGGAAATTTTAATATTAAAAAAAAATATTCCATATAAAATTGTTCAATTTCAAAACCAATAAATCAAAACATCTAAGGGAGCATTCACATATTACTTAACATTATTTTCGACTTTTTTACTTTTTTATTATCAAATTGTTTTTAAATTTATGTAAACATATTTTTCATAAGATTCTTGAGAAAATTAAAAAAAACATTCTTGAATATTTCATATGTGTCAAAAAAGAATATAGATTTATAAGAGATTTTTTTTATTTTATAGGATTTTACAAAATATTAGGAAAAACTCGAGTCTTTCTAACAGATATTTAGGACTAGTCCTAAACAAATCAAGAAATATTTGATAAATTTTCGGAATTGTTTCCAAGTTTTCAAATATTCCTAATCTATTTAAAAGGTCTTAAATTCCTAATAATATTTTAAACTGGCTCGAATTTTTTTTAACATTTTGAAAAATACTTCAAAATATGAAAAATTTTATTATAATCTTCCAAATTTTCACAGGAATTTTAAGAAAATTTGTTTATTCTCTTGAATCCTTTCGAAATTCTTTCAAATCTTCTAAAGCTTATTTCTGAAATCCTTAAAAATCTACATTTCTAAAATTTCTTAAAGTTTATAATTCTTTTTGAATCTCTTCCATTCTACTAAATATTTCTTGAATTTACTTAACTTTTTTACTCTTACCAAATTGGAACATTATGCCTTAAAATCTTCTACACTGTTTTTCAAAATTTCAGGAAATCGTCTGATATGTTTAAAAACTTTTTTAATTTTCTCTTAAAGTTTATTTTTCAAAATGAAAAATCATTTAAAATTCTCACACGAATATTAAGAAAAAAATTTTTTTTAATCTTGTCAGACCTTGTGAACCTTCTAATCTTTAAAAATTATCCAAATTTTGCCTGCATTTTTTTCAAATTCTGCAAAATTAATAAAATTGTCCTAAAATCTTTGAGATTCTTCTTTGAGAATTTTTTTAATCCTTTGAAATGTTTTCAAATATTTTTAAATAATCTCTTAAAATTAATTTTTCGAAAAAAAAATGATTTTCATTTTTCCTAGAAACCTAAATTTTTTTTCATTTTCGTGAAACCTTACAAAATTCTTGAAAAATCTTCACAAGTTTCAATTATTTTTTACTCGTTTCAAAACTTCTAAATATCTCTTGAACTTACTCAAATTTTTTCTAAAATTAAAAAATCTGGCAAAATTGCAATATTTTGCTTTAAAATCTTTCACTCTTTTGAAAAATTTCAGGAAATAATGAAAAATGTCTTGTAATCTTTTTCAATTCTCTCATAGAATTCATTGCAAAACAATCATTGAACATTTTCCATATTCTTTTTTCACACATTTCGAAATCTTTAAAACTTAAAATTATTCTTTTAAAATAAAACCTAAACCATTCCAAATTTTCCCAGAAATCTTGAAAAAAAATTAATCTCCTTAAGGCCATGTGACGAGTGGATCACGTGACCGCATTCCTACCTTACCGACACTTTTTTTATTTGTAAACTTATTTTCACACGAATAGCCACATCGAGTTGAAAATTTGGGATAATTAATAAGAAGCACTCAGAAAGGTTGGTATGTTCCTAAATTTTTATAATTATGAAAAAGGTTTTTTTGGAAATAATTTTTGTTACTTTTTTCATGATTATTCAAATTTAGGACCAGACCCATCTTTCCTAGTGCTTCTTATTTATTATCCAAAATTTTCAATTCGATGTGGCTATTCGTGTGAAAACAAGTTTACAAATAAAAAAAGTGTCGGTAAGGTAGAAATCGGGTCACGTGACCCACTCGTCACATGGCCTTAAATCTTCCATAATTATTGAAAGCTTATAATTTCTTTCGAATTCATCAAAATGTGTTTTTGCTCATAATTTACCTTTTCTTATCTCTTCAAAAATGTGAGAAAGTTTACAAATTATAGTGTCGTAGCGAAATCTTAAGAGCAGAATTATTTTCCATTATTAAATAATCATTTACAATTTAAATTTTCTCTTGTATAAATAATGTTTAGAAACATTTAAAAATAAAATTTATGATGAAGTAAAATTATTTATTTAGAAATTTTGATATACAAAGTTGATGGTGCAGAAAATTCTTTACGTAGTAGTATACCATTAAGCCATTTCCCTTTCAGGGTAGGCGTGACACTACCCGATTCGGGTAGTGATTCTAGGTGGATAGTTCCTTGTAGTAAATAACTACTACAAGTAATATCTAATAATATTATAAAAGTAAAAAAAAAAGTATTTTTATTTTTATTATAAAAGTAATATTATTATTATTATAATATATATAATACTACGTAATATGTATATAATATGTGAACAAGAAGCGGCGATGCCAGTGGCGCGAAAAAATTTAAAATTTAAAATATAGCAAATTGAGGTAACGTTATCGAAAGTGAAGGGGTCGATCGCGAAGCGTCCGGCACATTTGACCGCGAAATGTATTTATGCAAACGCGGTTCGGCGCCTGGAATGACAAATTCTGAAATCGCGCATTCGCTTCGAAAGATAACGTCGTTCGTGTTATCTCACGGGTCTGCATTTATACGCATACATATGCAGATTTGCATATACATACATATACATTTACACTTAATACCTGACGCGTGCAACAATGCGTGATTTGTGACGATTGTTCGCTCGCGAAACGTCACATTGTTATAAAAGGCATCGATGCTCGGTCGGTACACACTCGGCCGATAACGCAGGGCGCCGCCATTAAATAACCCCTCATTTTCCGCGTCGATGGCTCTCCCAATGGTCAAATTTATTTAGCGAAAGACTCGTAAATAAATTGCAAACGTCCGCGCTAATTTGTGTGGGTTTGTTTTTACACACGGACCCGGCCATATCGGCAGAGAAATTCCGGCCTGATAACGCCTTCTCTTTAATTGTCGATTTAAACATTTTAATTGTCATAAATTACAGAGATTTAATGCAAATGGAAAATAATTTAACCGGGTGAAACATTTTGTTTGAGAAACTTTTTCGTAAAATTTTGAAAGATTAATTAATTTAGATACAAAATTACTTTTAAACTAAAATTAAAGTGGATGCCAGCAAATTTTATAATTCAAGAATCAACTAATTATTGATACGATTATCTTTTTAATTTTACACCAATTTTCAGCTTTTGTAGTATCAAAAATTGCATTTTTTTAATAAGCTAAAATTGAACATTTGTTGTATACCACTAAATTTATCAAATATTTTTTTAGTACAAATCTTTAATTTAATAGAAATTATTTTCTTTTTATTTCCAAAGGCCAATACAGGGTTGCTACAAAATCCCAATTTTGAAATTTCCTGTCTTTTCCCTGACCAATTGTTCATTTTAACTCATTATTGTGAATTTTTCTTTTAGGTCAAAAGATCATCCTACACCTAGGATTTTGAGAATGTTGAACGAATTAATTTTCAACCCAGAAAAAATAAATTTTTAACAAAGAAGTTCAATTTTTCACTAAAGTAAGGAATCTCTCTTATAAAAAAGGATTTCTCAACCAAAAGTGTAATAGTCGATATTACCACCTAAAATAATTTTATTTAATTCAAAACCAGTTCTTTCAAACAAAAAATTCCAAATTTTAACAAATTAGTTGAATCCTCAATCAAAAAAATCTATTTTTTAAATAAAAAAGAGGAATTATCAACAGAAGAGTAGAATTTTCAACCACAGAAATGAACTTTTAACTGAAATAATGAATCTTCAATCAAAATTTAACCAAATAGTTGAATTTTCAAACCAAAAAATGAATTTTCTGTTATGAAAAACCAAGTTTCAACCAAATATATAAGTTTTTAACTGAAAAAGTAAAAATTTTTAACCAAGAAAATTAAATCTCTGTCACAATTTGAAAAAAAGAATGTTCAATTAAAGAAAATTATTTGCAACCAAAAAGATCAATTTCAAACCATGAAGATTAGTTTGTAACAAAAAAATTAAATTTTAACAAAATGCCTGAATTTTCCACCAAATATTTAAATTTAAGGATCTTTCAAACTAATATTCAAATTTTTAACCAAAGAAATGAATTTTCAACCAAAAAGATGAAATAGTGTCTTAAAAAATTAATTAATTAAAGATTAATAATTTGCAATCCAAAATAAAATAGTTCAAATTTCAACAAAAGAGATGAATATTCAACCAAGAAGATTAAATTTCTGTCACAAGCGATCAATTTCCCCCACAAAAAATGGAATAGTTTTATTTTCAGTTAAAAAAATTAATTTTCAATTTGTAAAAAGTAATAAAAAATGGAATTCCTAAATGGTATATTGACAATAATTGAATTTATGGAATTTTCAATCTGATAGTTACATTTTCAATCAAAGAAATGAATTTTCAACCAAAAAGATAAATCATGTCACAAAGAAGAAGAATATTCTATCACAAAAGACGAATTTTCAACAAAATAGTTGAATTTTCATCTGAAGAAGCACAATTTTCAACCAAGCATGAAATAGTTCAAGTTTTAGTTGAAAAAATAATTTTCCTGCTAAATAAAAATAATTAAAAAAAAAAATAGTAAAATTTTTACAAAGTGAAAGTTTCAACTAAAATGATGAACCATCAACAAAAAAAAATCAATGTAGTTTGCACTTTTAGCTAAGTAGTTTAATTTTCAACCGAAAAGATGAATTTTCTACCAAAAAATAGGAATTTTTAACTAATAAACACAATTTTAATTTGAAATAGAATAGTTGAATTTTCAGTAAAAAAAATAAATTTCAACCAAATAAAATAAATTTTTACTGAATAAGTGAAATTTTTAACCAAAATATTACATTTCTAGCATAAAAGATCAATTTTCCATAACAAAATGGTAGAGTTAAATTTTCAGTTGAAAAAATTGTTTGAAATCTTTAAAAACTAATTTTCAGCCAAAGAAATTAATTTTCCAAGACAAAAAATGTTCGACTGAAAAAATTAATTTTCTAGAAAAAATGAATTTGTAACAAAATGCATGAATTTTCAACCAAATATTTGAATTTTCAACTAAAGAATATAAACTTTCAACCATACATGAAAAAGTTAAATTTGCAGTTGAAAAAATTAGTTTGCAGCAAAAAAAAAAATATAATTTCAACAAAAACCAAAAAGAAAAAGGGCTTTCAACTAAAGTGATGAGTTATCAAACGAAGAAATGAATTTTTAATAGAATAATTTGCACTTTTAACTAAGTAGTTAAATTTTCAAACAAAAAAAATATAAATTGTCAGCGAAAAATGTGATAGTTAAGATTTCAATTCAAAAAGGTTTTTAATTAAAACAAAAAGCAGTTGAATTCAGTCGAAAAAGATGATTTTTCAACAAAATAGTTGAATCCTCAACCAAAGAATATTAATTGTCAAACCAAAAAGAGGAATTTTCAACAAATGAGTTGAATTCACAAAAAAAAGAAATAACATTAATGATAATTCTGCAACCAAGAAAAATTAATTTTTAAACAAATAGTTAAATATTCTACCAAATGGATATTCAATTACTGTAAGAAAAGATCAATTTTTAGTTAAAAAAATGAGTTTTCAATGTGATAAAACTAATTCATACACGAATTCTACGATAATATCGCAGGAAAGAATATTTCAAAGTTAGAGAAGCGTTATAAAAACGTTTCGTGCTTGGCTACCCCAAAAACTGAATTTTGCCTAAAATGAATTTCGTACAATTTTTATCGAGCCATACATAAATTTTCATGTATTTTATGCGTGAAAAAAAATCCTATCTGCATCAGGTGTTGGCGGTGTGAGTATCGAAGAAGCACTGTTAGTTCATACATTGAAATTCATGTGATTTACATACATGTATGAGTTTTCATTTCGCGGGATGCGTCGACCAGAAATCGATTTTTCCGGCAGGGATTAACCTAGTCAACAATTTAACATTTCTAAAAAAATTTGGAAGTTTGAAATATTTGTTTATCAAGTAGACTAGTGGAATTATACATAAAAATCGAGTCAATTAACAAAAATTCTGAAGGTCTTCAAAAAAAATTGTATACTTGTTTTTTTTATATGTTGAACATAAAATAACATTTTGCAAAACGTGATCGGGTCGGCAATTTGTTTAAAAAAATTAATTTGCAAAAATTGCCCCCTATTGCTTCACGAAAATTCAAAACATTTTGCAAACTTGAGTGAGTAATTATAAACTCAGTCACCATCCTGTATTAAATTTGCAAAACGTTCGTGATACGGCAACATTATTAATTATAAACAAATTATTATTTTATTAATCACTCCCCAGCGAAAATACCGATGGTTCTGCAAAATGTTGTTTCTGCTTTTTTCCATTGAGAAGAAACTATTATATGATTTGCAAAACTAAATACATTATCAAATTTGCAAAACGTTGCTCGGCCGGCAATAATATTAAAATTGCCGGCCAAGCAACGTTTTGAAAATTTGATAATTTTAAAATTTAGATATTTCTAACATTTGCTACCCAAAACCGCAACCTTCGCAATTTTCGCTGGAATTTTAGAAGTCGAATTGCAAAAAATTTAACAATAATTAAAAAATGATAATTTGCCTTATGTATTTAGTTTTGCAAATCATACAATAGTTTCTTCTCAATGGAAAGAAGCAGAATCAACATTTTGCAAAACCTTCAGTATTTTTGTTGGGGAGTGATTAACAAAATAATAATTTGTTTATAATTAATAATGTTGCCGCATCATGAACGTTTTGCAAATTTGGTACAGAATGGAGACTGAGTTTATAATTACTCAATCAAGTTTGCAAAATGTTTGGAATTTTCGTGGAGCAATGAAGTGCAAATTTTGCAAACTATTTTTTTAAAACAAATTGCTGACCCGATCACATTTTGCAAAATTTAATTTTATGTTCAGCATATGAAAAAACAAATATAGAATTTTTTTGAAGACCTTCGGAATTTTTGTTAATTGATTAGCTATTTCCTCTGGTCTAAAGGGGAGACACCATTGTTTCCGACACGTATTTCTACAGGGAACAAAATTCCTGAACTAGAGAATAATTTATTTATAAATATTTAGGACTTTATAAAATAATTAAGTAAGCTTTTAATTGTTATTGACTATTTTTTGGTCCTAGGAATTCTTTTAAAATTAAAGAAGTTTAATAATTTTTTGTAAAAGCTCTTCATTCTTTCTGGTTTTCAATTAAGTCCCATGTCAAATTTATTAAGAAATTTTTCCGAAAATTATCACATTGGCAACGATGTAAAATTCAAGAATTGGGAAATCACCGAAAATTTTTTTAAAGAATTCAAAGGAATTTAAAAACAGCAATGAAGCTCAGAAATCCTTGGGTTCTCTAAATTAGTTTATTGAAAGAAGTGAATAGAATGGATCTTTTTATTCAAAAATTTCACTATAGTGACTTTATTTTAAAAAGCAAATTCGTTCATCGCAATATGCCATTTGATTAGAAAAAACATTCGTTGAAAAAAATTCTGGTGGTAAAAAAACTTACGTGAAGTCACAATTTTACTTAAAATCTACAAGTTTTTGTAAACTAAAGTGCTTTAAAGACGTAAATTTGTTTTTCATTTATCCTTTCCACACGTATTTTATAACATGAAGACGCATAAGAATCTAAGAGATACATTAAAATCTAAGAGATACGAATTATTTAGTTTTTCGGAAATAAAATAAGTATTTTTACTCGATTTACAATAATACAAGATTAGTAACCCCTTTGTAGAAGTGAACGCTCTTTTTCGTCGTATATGTTATTAGGCTTAACCTAACAGGTTTATTCTAACATGATATTTCTTTAAAAATTTTATGCGAAACAACGCTACTAATATTTGTTTAATAATAATACTTTCCATAGTAACTATGAATAACAAGTAATAATGAATTATTAGTAATTATGAATTACTAATAATTATTAATTATTAGTGATAATTGTTTTTAATGTATAGAATTCCTGAAAATAAAAACAAGAATCCAACGACCAAATGTCGACAATCACCATAAAATTCTCCTATTGTAATTTGACCAAAAAAAGAACAAATTTTCCTACAAAAAAAAAATTTCCTTCTTTCTTGGACAACAAATAAAACAGAGGAAAGAAAAATGAGAAGGTAACCAACCAGGTATCGAGGAGAGAGCATCGTTGTGTCGTCACTGTTCCTATCTGCTCTAATATTGGTAAATATTATGAATGTTTCCGTGTTGTGATTTTATAATAATAAAAATAAAAAGGACGAAAGTAATAAGAAAATAGAAGGAAGGGGATGTGGTTGCTTGCCTTCTCATTTTTCTTTCCTCTTTTTTATTTTTTGTCCAAGAAAGAAGGACATTTTTTTTTCTTTTTTTTTTAAATTACAATAGGAGCATTTTATGGTGATTGTCCAAAATTGGTCGTTGGATTCTTGTTTTTATTTTCAGGAATTCTAAACATTAACTTGAGTATTGGACGTTAAATAGGATTTTGAATTTGATTTTAATCTAATTTAAAATTCTTAAATTGGATAATTGTTTTTCCCTAATAAAATAGAACCAAATACGGGATACTGTCCTAGAGTAATTGTACATTATATGCTTACGTAACAGACTAAAGCACGAGAACTTGCCTCGATCTAATTATCCCACGTTCTCCACTATTTATTAATTATTTTCGTATAAAAAAAGTTAAATAAAAAGTTGACGTTTTCCATACTATAAATTATTTTTCTCTATTTCCTAAAAAGTACAAATTTTTGTGATCTTCTCTAGGATAGGATTATCTAGACTAGGATTCTCCACTGCTTGGTTCTATTTTTTTGTGAAAAAAAAAATTATTACTAATAATTTATCATGACTAATAAAAGGATTATCATTAGAGAAGTATTAGTTAAAATAAAATGGGTTAACTATTTACTTAAATATAGTTGAGTACACGCAAGCGTAACCATACAAGTAGAAGGGTTAAACCTAATCACACACTTGACGCAAAAGAGCATAAACTTCTGCAAAGGGGTTAGTAATATCGTATTTTCATAAATTGAGAGGAAATACTGATTTAATTCACAAAAAGCCATGGAGAAATCACTCACAACACAATAATTCGATAATCATGAAAAAAATTTTTTTTTACTTTTTGACGCACCAAAGTCATATTCTTTAATATTTTGATGCAACCTCTTAAATTCTTATGCGTCTTTATGTTATGAAAGACACGCAAAAAAGATAATTGAAAAAAATTATTCTTTCTTTGAAATTTTTGAAAATTTGAAATCTTTCAATTCTTTTCTTGCTTTGATCAATCTTTGAAATTTATCTGGAATCTTTGTGAAATAATAGAAGCCTTTGTGAAATCTTTTTAATTTATCCGAAATCTTTGCGAAATATTTGAAATTTTCGTAAAATCTTTATAAATCTTTGAGATATCATTGCAGCATTTCTGAGATCTTTGTAAATATTTGGTAATATTAATATTAATATTATATTAATTATATAATTATATAATATTAATATTAATATTATTAAAATATTTTTTAAATCTTTTGAAAATCGTGGAAATCTTTTAAACCTATCCGAAATTTTTCGAATATTTACTTCTTTGTAAGCTATCTGAAATCTTTGTGAAATAATTGAAATCTCTCTGAAATCAGTTCAGTTCACAGTTTAAATATTTTTGGCATATTTGGTAATGTTTGTGAAATTATTGAAATCTTTGAGAAAAGATTGAAGTATTTGTGAACTCTTTTATATGTATACAAAATCTTTGAAATCTTTGTGCAATGTTTGACATTCATCTGATAACCTTGCGAAGTATTTGAATATTTTGTTCAATCTTTAAAATCTATCTGAAATCTTTGTGGAATAATAGAAGTCTTTGTAAAATAATAGTCATTGCAATTTTGTCGAATCTTCAAAAAATCTTTAGAAATCTTTCCAAAATATTTGGTAATCTTTGTGAAATAATTTATATCTTTGTGAAATCTTTCTGATATAATTGAAATCTTTCAAATATTTGTGAAATCTTTTTGTGAATTCTTTGAAAATCTTTGCGAAATATTGGAAATATTTGGTAATATTTGTGAAATTATTGGAATCTTGGTAAAATATTTGAAAAATGATTCAAGACTTTGTGAAGTCTTTT
>CAKNYM010051793.1:50666-68413 GCA_932195095.1 Andricus curvator | reverse complement strand
TCTGGTTAAAAAGTAAACTGTTTTAGTTGAAAATAAAATTTTTCGTTGAAAATGCAACTCTTTTGTTAAAAATTCATATTCTTTACTTAAAAATTCAACAATTTGATTGATTTTTTCTCTTTCTTGAATAACAAAATTTTTTTTGGTTGAAAATTCAACTATTTTGTTGAAAATTCATCTTTTTGGTTTGAAAATTCATCTATATACATATAGAAATGTCGCCCTTTTGAGTGAAAATGCAACTGCGTCTTTTTAAAAATTAAACTGTTTCTATTGAAATTTTTTTTTTCAAGACAACTCTTTCTTTGAAAATTCTTTTATTTTACTTAAACATTCAACAATTTGATTGCAATTTTTTTGACTAAACCATTGTTTTATTTGAAAATTCAAACATTTTGTTTAAAATTCATATTTTTTGTTTGAAAATTTACCTCTTTCTATACAAATTTCTCTTCTTTTTTAGGAAAAATGCAACTGCCTAGTTAAAAATTAAACCGATACTGTTGGAAATGAAAATTTTTTTTGAAAATTCAACTATTTTGTTAAAAATTCGTTTTTTTTTGTTGAGTGAAAAATTGAACTATTTGGTTAAAAATTCATCTTTTTGGTTTTAAAATTACTCTCCTTCGGTAAAAATTTCACCTTTTTTGGTTAAAAATGCAACTGGCTGGTTAAAAATTAATTTGTCTCGGTTGAAAATTTAACTGTTTTGTTGGAAAATTCAACATTTTTGCAAAAGTTTCATATTTTTGGCTTGAAAATTCCATAATTTTGTAGAAAATTGATCTATTTGGTAAAAAACTGATGTATTTTGTCAAAAAATCATCTTTTTAAAAGGAAATTAATATTTTGGTTGAAAGTGCAACTACTTAGTAGAAAATTAATTTGTTTCAGTTGCAGATTCAATTATTTTTCTGAAAATTCGTTTTTTGTTGTTAATTTCAACTGGTTTTTATTTTGAATACATATTTGGTTTTTTTTAAATCAACTATTTTGTTAAAAATTCGTATTTTTTTTAGTCAAAAATTGAACTATTTGGTTGAAAATTCATCTTTTTGGTTTAAAAATTACTCTCCTTCTGTAAAAATTTCACCTTTTTTGGTTAAAAATGCAACTGGCTGGTTAAAAAATAATCTGTCTCGGTTCAAAATTTAAAACTTTTTTGATGAAAAATTCAACATTTTTGTATATAATTCATATTTTCGGCTTGAAAATTGATCTATTTGGTAGAAAACTTAATTATTTTGTTAAAAAATCATCTTTTTAAAAGGAAATTAATATTTTGGTTAAAAATGCAACTACTTAGTAGAAAATTATATTGTTTCAGTTGCAGATTCAATTATTTTTCTAAAAATTTGTTTTTTCTTGTTAATTTCAACTATTTTCTATTCTGAATACTTTTTTTTTTGTTTGTTGAAATATCAACTATTGCATTTTTCGTTAAAAATTAAACTCCTTGGTTGAAACACTTTCTTGAAAATTCATTGTTTTTGTTCAAGATTCATAATTTCAGTTGAAAGCTTTTTTTTGTTAAAAATTAATTTTTGAATTGTAAATTTTAACATTTTGTTGGAAATTCAACTGATCGGTTGAAAAATAACTTTTTTTTATAAAAATTTATATTCGCGGGTTAAAAATTCAGCTGTTTTCTAGAAAATTCATCTTTTTAGCTTGAAAATTCAACAATTTGATAGTAAATTCAACTATTTGGTATAAAATTAAACTTTTTTATAGAAAATTAGTTTTTTTTTTTGATTGACAAAGAAATAAAAAATTCACTTGTAGTCAAACAATTTTAGAGACCAAAAAAATATAAACTAATAATTAATTAAATAATATTTGAACTAACATCACATTTATCGTCCAAACTATTATATACAAAAAATGCTGTAATTTATTTAAAATTCGTCTTTTTTGATAGAAAGTCGATTTTTTCGGTTGAAAATGCAACCGTTTGATGGAAAATTAATCTGTGTTAGTGGAGGATTCAAGCAGTTTGTTGAAAATTCTTCTATCTTAGTTAAATTCAACTGTTTTTCATTTCAAATTCAAATCTTTTTTTGCTGATATATTAAATATTACATTTTTCATTGAAATTTCATCTTTTTGGGTAGAAAAATCAACTCATTAGTTAAAAGTTTAACTACTTTCTGAAAATTAAATTTTTTGGTCAAGGTTTCATAATTTTAGTTGAGAATTCGTTTTCTTGGTTTAAAATTAGTTTTTTTTTCAACTTAAAATGTAAATATTTGGTTGAAAATTCACTTTTTTGTTGAAATTTCATATTCTTGGATTAAAAATTTAACTGTTTCGTAGAAAATTCATCTTTTTGGCTTGAAAATTCAACTCTTTGGTACAAAATTAAACTGGTCTGTAACAAAAAAAAAAAAATACTGAAAATTAATTCTCTTAAACGAAAATGTTGCTACTCTATTTAATTAAAAATTCATTTTTTGTTGTTCAAAAATTCCAATATTCAGTCAAAAATGTTTCTAAGCTAAAAAAAACTAATAGTTAAACAAAACTTAGACTAACGTCTAATCCATTGTTTAGACTACTTATTTGAAAATGTATGTAATTTGTTGAGAATTCATCTTTTTTTTGTAGAAAATTATTCGTCTATGATAATAATTAATCTGTTTTGTAAAAAATTTAACTAGTTGTTGACAATTCAAACTGTTTAGTTGAAAATTAATCTGTTTGGGTTGATGTGTCAACTATTTCGTTGGAAATTCGTCCTTTTTGGTTGAATTGAATTGCTTTTTATTTAAAATTAAAATCTTTTCTTGGTTAATGTATCAGCATTTTACATTTCGTTTTTACATTTCATTTTACATTTCAACAATACATTTTACATTTTACATTTAAATTACATTTTTTGACTTTGGTTTTAGAGCATAAAATAAGCTTTCAAATGACCCCTCAGTAAATATCCTACGACAAATAATTTACGAGATAAGAATTTGTTAATTAACATTGTGCCCTTTTCAGGGAAGGCAAAGCGATGATGAATTTTAATTGTTGGAAAATAACCGCGATCGGGTTTTTGCTATTGGATTCTCAAACTGAATAGCTCAAAGTACTAAAAAACATTTTTTTGGATTTCAGAATCCAAAAATAACAGAGGTGTGGGGGAGCACTTTTTTTTAACATTCATATTTTGTAAAAAAAAGATCTTTTAATACATACAATTGCTAGCGCATTTCTGTGCAATTTTTTATGATATCTGTTTGAATAATATTTTTTTTGTATTACACATAGGATTTGGTAAAAATAATAATAAAAATCCACCTTCCTGAATGGTTATACTTTTTTTTTGTCAAATTTTTCTGATTCCCATGTAGCGTTTTATTTTACTTTTCCCTGTAGTTTTTTGCCATTATGTAACACTAGGCTAGACCCCCCACCCAAAAAAAAATTAAGTAATTTGTGGATGTCTCCATAACTAGTGATGCATTCGAGACGATTTCGAGAAAATTCTAGATTTTCTTGAAACATGTTAAGGTGAACTCAAAACTTCACGGAGATCGAGAATCTCGAATAAAAAGTTTCGAGATTTAGTTTAAGAAGTTTTGTAACCCTGTAATTGGTCTAATCGACTGTTGGGTTTTTGTATTTTCAAATAAATAAATAAATAAAAAAATAAAAATAAACATGTTTCAAGAAAATCTCGAATTTTCTCGGAATCTTCTCGAATGCATCACTACCCATAAACGAAAGTAGAAATCCAATTAATTTGATTGCACTATTGCAAAACCTCGAAATAAAAAAAACGCACTTAATTTCTTGTGGATTCGAACCAATTCGGGGGCAATATGCATGGAAATTGAAAAAAAAATTTGGACCACTTCAGTGGTGATTTGGAGGCCTAAGAGGGTAGAATAGTAGGGAGAAAGGGAAGTTTCTTCAACCCCTCTTAGTAAAACGAGTGGAAACAAGGTCGACCTCTGCAATCAAACAACGATCACACCCCGTAATGACTGAGTGACTGCTGTTGCTGTACTGATGTTGGGTGTCGTTGCTCCGCCATTCTCTAGCGGGGGTGGAAACAGCTGCATGTGACAACCCCTATTGTATACACATATATATCTCTTTGCAAATATATACATATATATGTATATGCACCCTCTGTCGTTCCAGGGATGCCTCAAATGCCCCACCCCCATCTTTCCCCCTTCCGCCAACCCCTACTCGAACACCCCAGACACCCCTAAACATAATTACTGCCGGGTCTGTATACTGAAGCGTCGCCAGAAATTTGCATTATCGAGCCTTTCGAGGTGCAACCCTTTGCGAAAATTATTAAGGAATCGATCGTCTCTTGAAACGCACACCCAACTTCCGGTAGCTAATAGGACGATTATTATCGCTGAATAATTAATTTTGAGAAAGATTATTCCGAGAGATAATATTTGGAAAGAAGGTTGAGCGATTAAATCAGAAGATAATTGCTGTAAGGGGGAATGGAATTAAAACAGGTGCGCGAGTGTCCATTTTTTTAGAAAATGGTGGCTTTTAAAACGGATAAGATATATTTTCAACTGAGAAAGATGATTCTTCAATCAAATGGTTTAATTTTGAATAAAGAAAAAAATTTTCAACCAAATAATCGAATTTTCGAACAAAAAATAATTAACTTTAACCGAAAAAGGTTGCATTTTTAACCAAACTTTTTCAAGCAAGAGAATATGAATTCTCAATCTAAAAAAGATCAATTTTCAAACAATTAGTTGCACTAACAGCCAACTAGTTCAACAGCAATTACAAATACGAATTTTTAACCAAATAGTCGAATTTTAAAACCAAAAATAATTAACCTTAACCCAAAAATGTTGCATTTTCAACCAAACTTTTTCAACGAAGAGGATATGATTTTTCAATCCAAAAAATATCCATTTTTACCCAAATAGTTCAATTTTCCATACAAAAATATGAATTCTCAACGAGAAATGTAATTGTTAATATATCAACAAAAAAGATATAAGTAAATTTTCAAATAGAAAAGATCAATTTTCAACCAAAAATGAAATAGGTAAATTTTTATTTGAAACAATTACTTTTTAATCAAACAAAAACGAATTTTCAACCTAATAGAAGATTAATTAAGAAGATTAATTTTCTACCTGAAACGATGAATTTTCAACAAAATACAGGAATTTTTAACCAAATACTTTAATTTCCAACTGATAAAGATAGATAAAGTTTCAACCAAACATGAAATAGTCACTACGGTTAAAAATTAACTTTAAAAAAAAACATGCTTCAATAAAATAGTTCAATTTTCAACCAAAAGATGATTTTTTAACAAAGTGGTTCAACATTGAACCAAGTAGATGGATTTTCAAATAAAAAAGATAAATTTTCAACCAAACAATTACTTTTTAACCAAACACGAATTTTCAACATAATAGTTAAATTTTCAACCAACAAAATGAATTTTCAACCAAAAAGATAGATTTTCAACCAAGAAGATTAATTTTCTGCCTGAAACAATGGATTTTCAACAAAATACAGGAACTTTTAACCAAATACTTTAATTTCCAACTGAAGAAGATAAATTTTCAACCAAACATGAAATAGTCACTACGATTAAAAATCAATTAAAAAAAACATTGATCAACAAATTAGTTCAATTTTAAACCAAAGAGATGAATTTTCAACCAAGAGATAATTTTTTTAACAAAGTGGTTCAACATTCAACCAAGTAGGTGGATTTTCAAATAAAAAAGATAAATTTTCAACCAAAAATCGAATAGTTCAGTTATCAATTTGAAAAAAATTAATAATAATTAAAAGATTAAATAATTAATAGATTAGATTATTATTTGACCAAAAAACACGGGTTTTCAACAAAATAGTTAATTTTTCAAGTTAAAAAATGAATTATTAACTAAAAATAGAATAGTTGTCTTTTTATTTAAAACGATTACTTTTCAACAAGAAAAACGAATTTTCAGCAAAATAGTTAAATTTTCACTGAAGAGATGAATCATAAACCAAAAAATTATTTTTTCAGCAAAGTTGTTCAACATTCAATCAAGTAGTTGAATTTTAAATAAAAAAAGAATAATTCTTAAAGAAAAATGTAATATGTATTTGATATTTCAAGCAAGAAAAGATTTTCATTTTAAATCAGAAACAGTTGAAATCGACAAAAAAAACAATTTTCAACAAAATAGTTGAATTCTCAACCGAAATAGATGAATTTCTGCCCAAATAGTGCAATTTAAAACCAACATTGAAGTTCTAACTGGAAAAAAATATTTTAACCCAAAAATGGAAAATATAACATTTTCAATTGAAAAAATGGATTTTAAAAAATGAATTTGTAACAAAATATTTCAATCCTTAACTGAAACAGATTAATTTTCAACCGAATAGTCAAATTTGCGGCTAAAAAAGATACCTTCTCTACGACACAAATTACTTTTTAATAAACAGTTTCATTTTTAACAAACAAAAAAAATAATTTCTGCTGAAAGAGATTAATTTTTAAACCAAAAAGGCGAAGTTCCTACAAAACAGTTGAATTTTGCACCTAAAAATGAGAATTTCTTACCAATAACTTAACTTTTGACCAAATAGTTAATAGATTAGTTAATAGATTTTAGACCTAAAAAGACGAATTTTCCACAAAAAAGTTGAGTTTTAAGCCCAAAAATATATGAATTTTTAACAAAAAATAGAATAGTTAACTTTGCAGTTAAAAAATTGATTTTCAACAAAAAAAAACTTAATTTTCAAAAAAATAGTTAAATCTTCAACCAATAAAATGAATTTGTAATAAAGTAGATTAACTTTCAACCAAGTAGTTGAATTTTTAACCAAAAAAGATTAATTCTAAATAAAAAAATTAATAGGCAAGTTTCTAACTAAAAACGATCAATTTTTAACTAAAAATGGAATAGTTAAATTTTTAGTCAAAATGATTAATTTTCAAAAAAAAAAATAGAAAAATTTCAAAGAAATAATTAAATCTTCAACCAAAGAGTTTAATTCTTAATCAGAAAAGATTAATTTCAAACCAAAAATATACTATTAGACTATTTATTAAAAAAGAATGACCTTTTAACGAACTATAATATCGTTTATTAAATATCGTATATTAATGTTGTACATTAAAATATAACAGAAGATAAAAGGGGTATTTGCAAAAAAATAGAATAGCAGGGGAATAGGGGAAAGACTGATATTAAAAAATAAAATCGTTCAAAAGTTCTTTAAGTCTTGTTCTTTTTTTTTAAATTTCATTGAACAAAAAATAGAATTTGAATTTCTTTACCTAAATTTAACCTCTTAAACCTCTTCAAAAAAAACCTTCCCCTTCCATCCTTATATTTATAAAGGCTGCTTCTGGTGGGAATGGTTTATTAAAATTTAATTTTGTTGCATAATTTTTCTTATAAGAAATCAGGGAGCGTCCTTTAATTACGTACGGCTTTTTTTGGGGTTGGGGGGGGGGGTGATATACTGAAATGAATAATATTATTATAATTTTGTAAAAAAATTGTTCACGTACCGCTTACGCTGGGACTCGAACATAGGTTCAACGATTGTTGGTCGAGTGTTCTCTTCACTATCCTGCGTCGTTTAGTGGCCTGGAACACTTGACTGGCAATCGAGAAACCGGGGTTCGAGTCTCAGCGTTAACAATTTAAAAAAAAAATATTTTTAACAATAATATTTATATCGGATGTCCGCTGATTAATATATACAATTTTAGTGAATTGAATAATAGTAGAAAATTTGCTTGAAAGTGTCGAATTCCTAATTCATTCAAAATCCCTGAAGATGATTCCATTACCAGAAAGTTAAAAGAAGAAACTCACCAAGATATTGGGTTTATTACAAAATTTTTTTAAAATTTTAAACAGAGTTAATATATAAGATCCTAACTCAGAACTTTTTCTACGAGCGGTTCGATTCCTAATCTTAAAACCTCTATTTCAATCAAATAAATAAAATACCTCGAAGATATATGATTTAGACAAAAAAAGATCGTAAATTCTGCCGAAAGGTATTTCGGTAGGAAAACAGGGTCATAAAAAAAGGACATAAAATATATTTATATCGTTTTGTTTGATGGTCAAGATGAAAAGATTTTGCGAGCAATGGGGTCATTAAAAGAAGGGACTATCGATATACGATTATCCATCTCTGTCCTTCTCTCTTTGTCTTTAGGTTGTCTTAT
Organism: Andricus curvator; assembly: GCA_932195095.1. NCBI lineage: Eukaryota > Metazoa > Arthropoda > Insecta > Hymenoptera > Cynipidae > Andricus > Andricus curvator. Next base: position 60,222 of record CAKNYM010051793.1, on the reverse strand, counting down.
TGGACGAAGAAGATGACGACTTCTTCGGGAGTTGGAACGTCTCCAGAGTCCCGGTAGTGACTCGTAAACGTTCCCGTGGGGGATATTTAGTGGGACGTGTATTTCTGAGCGCGAGCGCCTCCGCGAAAGTACCGGATGGGTATATAAATTAAATTGACTTGTCACTGCCGTCGCCTCTAAATAATACTTAGCTCTGGATTAACGCTGAGCGTCTTTACTGTCCGCTTGCCTACACAGGATACAATATACATCCTACCAGGTGACCTCTGATTTTTAAATAAACACCAGCCATTTTTGAAAAAGCCACTAAAAAGAAAATTCCACAATTTTAATTCTGTGGTTCAAAAAAAGATTTAGTTTTCATTGGAGGTGTGCAGTAGGGTGGTGCAGTTCTTTAAATTTGTTCGTATTCAGAAAAAATGTGTTTTTTTCATGTAGAAAAAATTATATTCAAAGGTTCCGCAAGCCCCGTGAAGTTTGACAAGTATTTCCCATAAGAAAAAAATACGTTTTTTGTAAATTTCATGGAGAATGAGCAATATTAGGTGAATCGAGTTAAAACTTGAAGTTTCTCTTTACAATTAGCTATAGAATACAAATCAATAACTATTTTTTCAATCTCACCCCAATGGGGTGTTGAAAAGCGGTTTTGAAATATGCTCAGGAGTAGATAGTGAATCACATGGTAGTCAAGTGGTCAGTTTGATTATGAATGAAAAAGCATGACAACATCTCAAAGATCATTATTTTGTATCCCGCAGATTGTTGTGGGCTAGAATGAAGGTAGGAATCAGAAGATTATTTATCATAGCGTGCTATCCTAATGGCTTAATGGTATAATGATGAAAAAAACCCATTAGTCTGTTTTATAGAGTCCCAAAAAAGACCCATAAGTAAAAATTGGGTTTTGCGGTTTTTTTTGGCGCTAATTATAATTTGTTGCGTCTTTTCAAATGAAAGTTGTTGCGACTACATGAAATACTACTTTCTACGCATAATTAGATTTTTAAATAAATTGTTCAAAGAATTCATTATGTTTTAAACAATTTATTATTCTTTTGAGCTATTTTCTCTTTGAAGAACGTCGTGGGTTTTCTCCGATTTTTTAAACTAACTTTCAACGTTTCTGTTAGATCCAGACAAAAGTCAAGCAAATTTGGCAAAAACAATTGTTTAAACGATTTATTATTATTTATAATGGCATTCTCTTGAAATAACGCTAGAAAGTTGCAGTTTTTTTTTAATTTTCCACTTTTGGTTTTCTTTTCAATTAGAGTAAGGAAAGAACTAATTCAAATTAACAAAAATAATTGTTTAAACAATGTATTGTTATTTTTAAATATTTTCTCTTAGCATACCACTAGAAAGTTACGGGTTTTTTTTAATCTTCAGCATTTTTCGATCTTTGATTTAGGAAAAAATAATAAATATTATTAATAATTTTAAAAAAAGGCTCGCTGGAACTACATCAAGTAAAATTTATAGTTAATATGATTCATATAGAAAATTAGAAGAAGAATTCAAATATCTGTTTTATTCCAGAAAAATATATTCACACAAAAGAAAGAAGCTGTTAAAAAAATGATTCTCTCTATTGTTTATTCATCATTTGTTAATAACTAAAAAGCCAAAGCAGAGATACAATTTTTTAGAAAAACCTGCGAATTTCTAGCAAGTATCTTAGAGAATAATTATTCTGATATAATGATATTATAAATAATAATAAATTGTTTAAACAACACTTATTTTACACATGCATTAATTATTACCTAACTTGGTGAAAAGTTGACAAAAAGTGGAAAATCTCAAAAAAAGCCGCAACTATCTAGCATTATCCGAAGATAATATTATTTAAAAAAATATTCAATCGTTTAAACAATTATGTTTGTTAACTTGAATTTATTGATTTTAAATTACATCACTCTAAGTGAAAAGTTGACAAAAATTAGGAAATTTCAGAAAAAGGCGCAACTATCTAGAATTTCTATAGGAGAAGATAGTTATAGAAAATAATAATTTGTTTAAACAATTATGTTCCTTAAATTACATTAATTTATACCATGCTCTAAGTAAAAAGTGGGCAAAATGTTGGAACTTTTGGAAAAAACCACAACTTTTTAACATTATTTAAAGAGAATATTAATAAAGATAATAATAAATTGTTTAAACACTTACCTTTGGTTAATTTTTACCTCGGTCTAAATAGAAACTGACAAAAAGTTAAATATTTTAGAAAAAAGCACAACTTTCTAGCATTTTTCAAAGATAATATCATTAGAAATAATAATAAATTGTTTAAACAATTATGATTGTTAACTTGAATTAACTATTATCTCATTTTATGTGAAAAATTGGCGAATGTGAAAAATTTCAGAAAAAGCCGCAACTATCTAGCATTTCAATAGTTGAAGATGAATATAAACGATAATAATTTGTTTAAACAATTATGTCTGTTCGACTTTAAAAATTTCTATGTCACTTCAAGTGAAAACTAGACAAAAAGTTCAATATTCCTGAAAAACCGCAACTTTCTAACATTATTAAAAGATAATAGTATTAAAAATAATAATAAATTGTTTGCAGAAATATTTTTGTTAACATAAATTAATTATTACCTCACTCTAAGTGAAAAGTTGACAGCAAGTGAAAAATTTCAGAAAAAACCGCAACCTACTAACATTATTCAAAGAGCATATCGTTTAAAAATGGTTTAAACAATTATGTATATTAAATTTTAATCATTTTCATTTCGCTTTAAGTGAAAAGTGGACAAAAAGTTTAATATTTCTGAAAAACCGCAAGTTTCTAGCATTATTTTAAGGGAATATTATTATAAATAATAATGAATTGTTTAACACAACTTTTTTTTCTATTTAATTGATTATAGATCATCATCTAACGAAAAAATTAAAAATAAGTTGAAAAATGAGGAAAAACGCGCGACTTTCTAACTCTATTCTGAGAGAAAATTGATAAAAACAATAACAAATTGTTTAAACAATTTACGTAAACATCTAATTACCAGTAGAACATTTTCTACCAAAAAAGACCAATTTTCAACAAAATAAATGATTTTTTAACCAAATAGTTGAATTGTCTACTAAAATCTATGAATTTTCAATAAAAAATGGAATAGTTACATTTCCAACAAAAAAAAAAGAATTTTTAACAAAATAGTTAAATTCTAACCAATAAACTATATTTCTAAGAAGCTAGTTTAACTTTTAACCAATTACTTGAATTTTTGACCAAAAAATATGACTTTTAACTAAACAGTTTTTTTTTAACAAAATAATTAAATTTTTTTAACAAATAGAATTTTTGAACAAAAGATATGAATTCTGAACCAAAAAAATATATCAGGTTTTTCAATTGAAAATAATTAACTTTCAACAAAAAATAGTTGAATTTTCGTACTGGGTTCTATTAATTCAGTTCGCATTGAAGCAAGAAATTAAAGAAAAAGGGGAAGTTCCTTGAAAGCAATATTTGAATATTTCATATTATTTTCCATATCCGTATCATTTTTGGTTCAATATAAAAAATGCAAATAGTTGAATTTCCGTACCTCAGCTTTTTCGATCCTCTCGAGTGGTTCCTTTTTGTCTGAATGTAAAAAAAATACAGAGTTTATTCAATCCGAATTTTAGGTTCGTTCGAAATGCATTGATATCGTACTTTTTCCTGTTCCACAGTTTCACGTGCGTTTCATTGTATTATACATTTATATTCCGCCTTTTTGAGCGGACTACTCGTGCTCTATGGATAATTAAAAAATTTTAGGGATGATACGGAAGTTTAATCGTGAAAGGAAAAATTGGGGAGGGTGTCCGGCGACGAGACAAGCTCTATTGTTCTTTCCTCATGGGCAGCCAAAAAAATGACTAAAAAATCCAACTACAAAGCAAACATTGGAGCTCGCTTTTAGTGATTTATGCATACAAGTTGCAGTCCCTAGTTTCGCGATAACTTGCATTTACACATACAAAATTTTGCATTTTTTCACATTCATTCATACATTCTTCTCCATGCGGCCCTCTAGCCTCCTCCAACACCTTCTTCCACTCCTCACCCATTTAATCCTCTCCTAGAATCTTTACCACATTCTCTTTTCTGCTTTCTTTGTCTCTCATTTCTCTCCTACATCCTTCTCATACATGCTCCCATGTTTCCTCCTCCCATTCATATATTCTGCACTTTCTGTTCTCTTCCTTTTCCCAACACATCCCTTCCCTAACCTCATTTCCCAATCTAAATCTTGCTATTCCGGTTCATCTTTTCTCTCCCCATCTCTTTTCTGAATACTTAGGTACTCCTTTCTTTTTTATCATCTTACACAATTTATTATATTTTTATTCCTCAATCATCCCCCATCTTGCTATTGATTGTCTTTCCATGTCACTTCTCTCCGATTCATCATAGCTCACTCCATTCCCCTTTCCTATGTATCTAGCACTGAATAACTTTCTTCCTTCTTCTTCCCATTTCGTAAGTTCTATCTTTCTCCTTCTCCTTTCTTTCACATCCTCCAAACTCTTTTTCGCCAACTCCCCTCCCCTTCCCGCCCTTAGTTTCGTTTCAAACTACCGTGTCCTCTCTCTTGCTCAAGTACTCAATTTATCCCTTTGCGCTTCTTCTCTCACCCATCCAGGTGTCCTCCAGTCCTTAGGGTCCACCTTGTATACCTTTCTGGTAAACTCTCAATATTTTTCCTCTCCTTCCAGCGCCATATCTCCGCTCTATAATCTAATACCGGCCATACCAGCGTATCAAATAACCATATTCTTCTCCTCCAATCTTTTTTTAACCTTCTTTTTCCTATTTCCCACATCTGTTTCTTTACCTCTGCCGCTTTTTTTCAATCGTTATTCTTATATGAGCTTTATGTTTTCCATTTGTTCGCAAAGTATATCCCAAATATGGCAACTCTTTTACTTCTTCTAACTTTACTCCCTTCCATCTTCCATTCCATTCTTTCTTTCCCCTCCTTTTCTAAACCTCATTGTCTCTAATTCAACTTTTTCTCATCTATGTATTTCTCCAATTCTGTAATTAAGCTGGCCATCTCCTCTTCAGGTTCTCCCATCTTTTTCTCTTAATTTCTCTTCTAGGTCTGAGATTAATATATTAAGTAGAAGTGAGCTTAGAGGACATCCCTGCCTTACTCCTCTCGCTAACCAGAAACTATCTCCTACTTGCTCTCATACCTTTAGCCTGCTCTTTATCTCTCTAATGATTTCCGATACTCTCTTTATTAAGTCCTCTCTGATCCCCTTTATCTCTTTAAATCATTTTATCTACCAGTTAATTCATAATATATATGCTGTCTATCACCACTATTCCTTTTTTGATTCGGTGCCCCTATCATTTTTCCTCAACTTCTTTCTTCAATCTCTCTGACAAGACAGTTACATATAATTCATACAATGTTGGTACCAGCGTCATTCCCCTATAACCTCTAACCTCCTTCACTTTTCCCTCCTTAATACTATGGATACCACTACTCCTTCTTTGTATAACTCTGGCCACCGGTCTCCTCTCCATACTCTATTGCAGATTATCCATACCCATTCCTTCAGTTATGTCCCCCCATATTTCCAGACTTTTTTTGGAATCTCATCTATACCAGGCGCCTTTCCATCTTTCATTATTCTTAACATCTTGACTATTTCTAGCCTTGTTATGTCCTCTTCCTTACCTTTTTCCCTACTATATTTTTCACCTTTCCTAACTTTCCTCTTTACTCCTTCTAGCAAATACATAAAGTATTGTTTCGATCCTACCATTTAAATATCCTGATTCACTCTTTTCCTTCCTTTCCCTCTCTATTTACTATCTTCCAAAGCTTCCGTCCTAGCCTTCTTTGCCTCTTCTTCAAACCTTCTATTTTCTTCCTCTTTCTTTTGATCACACAACTCAGTATACTCCTTCTTTTTTCTCTTATATTCTTCTCCACTATTTTGCCCTTTTCTCTAATTTCTTCATTCCTTTCTGAAAATTTCTTCTTTTCCTTACATTCCTCATCCCATCCACTTCTATTTCCTCCTTCACTAACTTCTTTTTTGCTTGTGCTCTCTAATCCTCTTTTTATTTCTGCTATCATTATTTCCATATCCTCGTTTACATTTTCTTTCTTAAATTAAAAACAGTCAAATTCAAGAAAAACAGATGAATTTTCAACAAAATAGTTGAATTTTCAACCAAGAAAGATTTTCTATTAAAGAGAGAAGATTTTAACAAAATTGTTGAATTTTCCAGCCAAAGATGAGAATTCTCTACAAAACAGTTGACTTTCAAACCAAAAAGTTAATTCTCAACCGAATAGTTGCATTTTTAAACAAAATAATCGAATTTTCAACAAAACAGTTGAATTTTAGAGCCAAAAAACGGCGAATTCTCTACATAACAGTTGGACTTCCAACCAAAAAGTTCAATTTTAACCAAGTAGTTACATTTTCTATCAAAATAATAGAATTTTCAACCCAAAAAGGCAAATTTTTAACAAAACAGCTAAGTTTTCTAGCAAAAAATGCGAATTCTCCACAAAACAGTTGGACATTCAAGTAAAAAGATCATTTTCAACCAAATAGTTACATTTTCTACCAAAATAATAGAATTTTCAACACAAAAAGACAAATTTTCAACAAGATATTTGAATTTTTAAGCCAAAAAGACGATTTTCTAAAAAGCAGTTGAACTGTCAACCCAGAAATATAAATTTTTAACAAAATAGTTAATTTTCAACAAAATAGTCGAATTTTCAACTGAAAAGCATCAGTTTTCAACCAAAAATCGCATAGTTAAATTTTCAGCCACAAAATTAATTTTTAACTAAAAACCATCAACTTTTAACCAAGAATAGAATAGTTAATATTTAAGTTAAAAAAGTTGATATCCAACCAAAAAATTAAAAACGAATTTTCCACAAAATAGTTTAATTTTGTACCAATAAAATGAATTGTCCCAACTTAAAATAACTTCTAATTAGAAAATGTCCCAGTTTTTTCTCAGCTCGCAACATTTTTTCACGGTCATTACAATTAATGAATTTGAACTCTCATGGCTGAAAATTTTTTTATTTAAATAATTCAAAACTGAACTTTAAATTAAAACACTAAAAGTGAAAACCTTTTCAATTTTGAACTTCTAAAATAGAAGCATAAAAAATGTTTAATTCTGAAATTTTTTAGTCCAAATGATTTACATGTATAAAATAAAAGCTTTTAACACTTTTCAATTAAACAATTTTAAATTAAATTTCGTTAAACTGCAAAATTCCGAATTTTAAACTTTTCTTAATCGAAGAGTTTAAACCTTTCTGGTTGGAAAATATATATCACCGCTATCATTTTTAATGCTCTCATTTAAAGAAAGCTTCAAATTGTACATTTTTTAATATTTAATTCATAATTGCAGATTTTAAATAAATAGTGAAATATTTTTGAATATCCTAAGTGTTTTTATTCAAAAATTTTTTATTGAATATATTAAAAACGGAATACTTTAGACTGAAACAATATTTAAATCGGTTTTGAAATTGAATAAAAGCCTTCAATTAAGAATTTGTTATTTGAAGTTATTTTAAAACAAAAAAATAGTTTATAAACTTTTATTTGAACTTTTACATTTATTTCAATATTGAAGCTGTTTAATTCAAACAATTCGATTCGTGAAGTTAAAATCTGTAAATTGTTTAATATTGAAAAAATTAAGAATTGTCTTGTAGAATCAATTATTGTTCAATTTTTGATACTCCAACTAGAGTTCAATATGGAAAATTATTAAATAATTTATATCTACAATTTATCAATTTCAAACGTTCTTCATCCAATGGCAACACGTTTACGAAAAAATAGACTGTTTCCAACCATTTTTTTACCGATTGAAATGATTATTAAATTTGCATGTAAAATTATGTAAAATATAACATTTTTACACTTTTTTTCAATACAAAATTGGATTTTTTCATATAATTTATTAATCCTAAAAATTCAAGAAAGAAAAAGAATTTTGTATTAAAAAGAAGTGTTGAAAATGTTTTATTCACATAATCTTACATGAGAATTTAATAATTAAATATTTCAATTGATATTTTTTTCAAAAGTCGATTTGTTCGTAAACGGGTTGCCATTGGAAAATAATGTCCCGACAAATTAATTATCATTCGAGGGACTCTCAGTATGGAATTTATAAGATTTTAAAAAAACCAACCCTGATCATTTCCTTGTAAGTCGAAAATAAAGACTCAAAATGGAAAATTTTCATTGTAAAACATTTTATAATCAAACATTGTAAACTGTATAATTTTATGATTGAAAGAGTAAACAACTGAACTTAGCATTTGAAAAAAAATTGAAATGAAACTTATTTTACATTGCATTATAGGAGGTAATTGGATAGCTTTTTACTAAAAATTTTTTAAATTCCCGGTAAAAAATAAATAACTGAAAAAATTTCCCGATTATTTCCTGGTCATTTTCCAGTCCAGTGGCCACCCTCAACTTGCCTAAACTTGTATACTGTAATATCATTGTATAAATTTCATTTTAAATTGTAAATTTTCCTGAAAAAAAAACCTATACTCAATTAAATTTCCATCCATATTTTCATCCAACCAAGTGATTCCAAAAGTTTTGAACTCTCGAGCATGAAAAGTTAGTATGAAGTCAATAACGCTGCTCATGTTGCTAAAAAGTGTCCACTGATGAAATAAAATCAATATGTATTTAAATTTTGATCGCCCCATGCCAAATTACTGCTGCAGCAGCTGCATATCCCATTTTCGGTGAGGCTGGCTGCTCGCTAAAAGGCAATTATTTCTGTTTACATCGGTGAATTTTCCCAACGATTTTCTCGCAATGTGCATAGTCGACAGTTCATTTGACTTTGCCATTTCAATTTAATTTGGATGTCAATTTAAGAGAGCAGCTCAATTATACAATAGGACCAGTGTGAAAGGGGAGGGAATCCAACTAGTGTTAATTTGAGCCGGCAATTTTTAACGTTTGCAAAAAGAGGCCATCCATAAATTACGTAACACATTTTTTTCCAATTTTTTAACCATCCCCTCCCCCATTAAACGAGTCAAAAAAATGGTTTGGACAACTCCTTCCCCTTCCAGCGCCTATTTTGCGTTATTTTTTCAAGTATTTTCAGCCATGTCTCATTGAATGCAATTTGGTTACTTACTGCCCGAGATACCTGAATTATACACTAGACAATAAGGAAACATATGTCAAATATGTAAAAATTTATGAGAATTTACAAAAAATAAATCAACGCTGTTATTTTTACTGTTCACAATTGAAGAATTTTCAATTGAAAATCTATCAAATTGGATAAATTTCGATTTAAAATCGGGACGACTGAAAAATCCCGAAAAATAACATTTCCGAATGGAAAGTTCCCGAATAATAAAATTCCTGAAGTGAAAAATTCCCGAATAATAAAATTCCCGAACAGTTTATAATATTAACGAATTTGAAAATTCCCGAATTATAAAGTTCCCGGTAGAAAATTGCCGAATTATAAAATATCCGAACTAGAAAATTCCTGA